>CM024239.1:38869909-38957130 GCA_013421045.1 Propylea japonica
GATTCTTCATGAAATAGTTATTTTCCTAACAAGTGCGGAAGTGATATTTTCCCGCACGAAACTGCCGTTACTCAAACGACGCGAAGCGGAGTTTGGGAAGCAGTTGAGTGCGGGAAAAACACTTCCGCACGAGTTAGGAACAATATTTTTTCTACAAGCGCTTATACGAGATCGATTTCAACACAAAGATCACATGTGAATTGATCATTCTAAATACACATGAATGACAAAAGTCTCTGACAAGTCGTTACCATTGTACTCTCATCGTTTCCATAGTACGTCGTCGGTGGCATAGGGATATATCATTATTCAGTTTATTCTTTAGAAAAAGCGTGCGAGAAAAACCCTTGCTAATCCATTACCACACGCATTTGCGTGCGGTAATGGAATAGCAAGGGTTTTTCCCACACTGTTTGGCAATGTGACTCTTTACGAATTGAAATACGTGCGGAAAGAGAATGAAAGTGCACGCTTGTATAATTATTTTCCCCACGAATATGATATTAGAACCAAAAAATTGTTATCCTTGAATATTACAAAACCTCTGTATCACAAAAACGACAGTCCTCAGAAATGTTTTACAATTTTGCATTACGATCTTGTCTAAGATTACGACATTCTTTAGGAACAGCCTGTATATGGAATGTTTCAAACTTGGTAACCTTATTGGCAAGTATCACATTCATAGGACTTTTTGAATTTAATATATATATGATATTATTGAATGGAGAGTCCGGTTCTGACTTGCAATACCTCTTGGGTGGGTGTGGAAATTTGCATACAGAGAGGAAAACTTTTTTTCAAAAATTCCTGCAGTTCTTTGACAATCAATCCGATGTTATTTGAACACGTCTGATAAAGATTATTTGCAAAAGTATCGAATTGTTTGTGTCTTTAATCGACGGATATTCATCATAATTATGATAAAGTAAAACACCTTTAGTTACCGCTAAAATTTATTTTTTACTCACAATTGTTTGGTGCAATTATTGACCTCATCAGGTGAATATTCATCATAATACTTACTAATCTTAAAAATGCCGAAATAAATTCTAAAAAACATTTTTTGGGGCATTATTGGATTTCATTCAAAAAAGTTCAGTAAAGGGGGTCTGTTTAGGTTACCAGGTACAATCTGTGTTTTATTGCATCTGTTGATCTCTAGAACTTCCAAAAGGTTCAGTTTATTGCACTTGCTCACGGTATTTCCAAAAGTGGTTGAAATAATGTCCGGTTTCTATTACCCTATTAGACGATTTGCATATGTTGAGTGCTGTCTATTGTTGGTATAGGCATTCTAGTGTTCTTTTATTGCTGTTCCAAACGCTCTACCGGTTTGGCCGATGTTTACCTATGGGTAGGACCGCAATGAACTGACACCCCAGATTTCTTTTATCCATTCTTTCTTCTTCATTGAAAAACTGAAGAAATTTATTGTTATACAGGATTTCTATAAATGATTGTAACAGCGCAGTTGGCTTTGGATTATGCAAACCACAGAATTCTGTGATCATGCTTTGCTCTGATTGGTTAGAGATTGGTATTCTGTAATCCAAAGCCAACTGCGCTGTTACAATAATTTATAAAGACCCTGTGTATATTGTATGTTCAAATTTAGATTTTTCCTGTAATATCTATCTATTTGCTTTGATATTAGTTCTACATAAATATGTATATATATTATAATAATAATAATATATAATAATAATAAGCCCTCAGGGGCTCTGGAATGGTAAGTTCTAGAGTACGGGCTTAGCAAACCCGAGGTACCCGAGCTAAACCTGGCAGTAGGTATAAAATGCAACCCATAATGATGGTGCAATTAAGGAGTAGAAATATTGAGTCGCTGCCTGAGGATCGTCAGGGCATGTCTGGAGCTGGCGCTGGACATGACAGCATGCGGGACGTCAGTGGCAGGGCGCTGAGGAGGCGGGCCCCTGTCATACAAAACACTACAGCTCAACAGGAACCAAGGAGGCAAACAACAGCAGTGCCACCCCCTACAAATAGTGCTACGCAGGATCTTCAACCAGCGTTCACTCAAGCAGGGTTACCCAGAAGACGCATGAAATGGACAAGTTGTATCAATGAAACGATCATGCGCATCTACTATAAAATAACAAACCTGGGTCAAGAACTAACTGGATACAGACAACGGTTATTCAATGAATTCAAGCGATGTTTTCCAGATCTACAAGTAACTGAACAGAGGATAGCTGACCAATATCGCGTAATCCTCAGAAACAACTTATATCAGAAGACAGATTGCAGGAAATTAAAAATGAAGTTGTCAATGAATTAAACAACGAAGAAAACCATAAAGAGAAGAACACACAACTTCTGGAAACAGAGAGCACAACCATGGAGCAACACATGAAGAAAGAACAACTGAACTCCAATTACCGCTCCAAGAAGATATTCAAACGGACGACGAAACGCAGAGTGAACATTCATCACCTCAGGTTCATACCTCGGTAGAAACTGCCCATAAATTTCGAACGAAGAACGACAAGCTCTAGTGGAACGTCTTGAATCAGCAATGCACAGATTATTCAGCGAATACAACGGCACTGATCCACTCTCCAGACCAACTACCTAGGATCAGATCATCCAAAAAGCTTGCAGTCATCCTCAAAATAATGAACACTAATGTCATACCAAAATTCCTTTCAATGGCAACACAACTGGAAACGATCCATCTCATCCTTCATTGTGCCGCAACAACTGTAGTGGAAGTGCTGGGCATGAAGACCAAACCAAGACAGCACTCAAATCAACCCTGTCCACAACCTCGCCTACCTCACTGGCAAAGGAGGCTGGAGGAAAAAGTTCAACGCTGTCGGCAGGACATAGGAAGGCTGACACAATATGAAAATGGCATCAGAACAATCAAGCTGAAATCGTTGGTGGAATCGATTATCTATCGAAATCGCAAGCACTCAAGCTATGAAGAAGAAAACACAACAGTAAAGCAGTGCATCGACACACTGAAACAAAAACTCAGTGTCTACTCCGAGAGATTGCGAAGATATAAAGAGAGCAACAGGAGGAAACAAGATAACATCTCCTTTGAAAACTCGGAGAAAAATTTCTACAGACATCTGGATGGAAAACAACAGAACTCCCCAAACATCTATCCGAATAAGGATGACATGGAAAAATTCTGGACCGAACAACTGTCAACACCTACTACTTACAACAAAAATGCCGAGTGGATAAAAAACGAAGAGAAAACTCAACCAACACCGCAAAAATGTCCCTTACGGTCATCACAGAACAAGAGCTTTCGGATATTCTCAAAGAAATGCACAACTGGAAATCACCTGGACCAGACGGGCTCCACAGTTTTTGGTTGAAAAAATTCAACTGTTTGCATAGTAATTTAACTAAGGCAGTTAATGAAATTCTACGAGTTCCAGAAAGTATGCCCTCCTTCCTGACAGAGGGTATAACTTATCTTCTGCCAAAAAATCACCAAAGTAGAAACGATCCAGCAACGTACAGGCCAGTGACATGCCTGCCAACTATGTACAAGCTCATAACATCTTGCATTACACGTCGACTATACTCCCATTGCGAACGAAATAATATAATTGCATCAGAACAGAAAGGATGCTCCAGGGGTGCAATGGGATCCAAAGAACAACTGATAATCGACTCTATAATCTGCAACCAAGCCTATAAGAAGAGGAGAAATTTGTTCACGGCTTATCTTGACTACAAGAAAGCTTTCGACTCCATGCCGCATGAATGGCTCATAAAAGTTTTAGAGATCTATAAAGTAGATCCAAGAATAGTGAGCTTTCTCAAAACAGTTATGTCAACTTGGCGAACTAACATCGAAATCAGCGGAACAGGCATAAGAACTGGCACAGTATCCATCAGGAGAGGAATTTTTCAAGGAGACTCTTTGAGTTCATTGTGGTTCTGCATGGCAATGAACCCGTTATCAACTATTTTAAAATCCTCCAGAAAGGGATTCAACCTGAAAGGCAACACTAGCAATATGTTGATTAACCATCTTTTATACGTCGATGACTTAAAACTGATTGCAGCAAACAGAGACCAACTAGAGTGCCTACTACGACTAGTGGAGATGTTTTCCAAAGACGTCAGCATGAACTTTGGACTGGACAAATGTCGTTCCCTAAATATAGCAGGAGGGAAAATCCAACAGACACCTCTCACCTTATCTAACGGAGAAGAAATAAAGGCAATGCTGGCAGGTGATCTATACAAATACCTAGGTATGAAGCAATGTCAAAGGATAGACCAACGAGTGATGAAGGACGAACTAACAGCAGAGTTCACCAGAAGAATGAGGAGCGTTCTGAAAACGAAACTGAACAGCAGAAATCTCACAAAAGCTGTTAACACCTACGCTTGCTCAGTTCTCACCTACTCTTTCGGAATAGTGAAGTGGAGTAATACAGATCTCGATCGTCTACAACGTAAAATGAGAACACTATGTACAAAGGCCAACAAGCACCATCCTAAATGCTGTGTTGAAAGAACAACAATTCCAAGAACTCAAGGCGGACAAGGCTTTGTGGACATAAAGAAAATGGCAGCTGAACAAATAAACAACTTGAGAAATTATTTTATAGATAAAGCAAACACATCGGACTTACATAAGATACTGATTGAAGCAGATTGTTCAACACCTCTATTACTAAGCGAGCACCCTCATGAAAACACCACACAGACGGATAGTGATAAAATTCAAAGATGGAGAGAAAAGCCCCTACATGGAAGACACCTGAACGAGGTCACCCAGGAACATGTCGACATTCCTGCGTCGAACTACTGGCTGACTTCTGGAAGATTGTTTCCTGAGACAGAAGGTTTCCTCCTTGCCATTCAAGATCAAGTAGTGCAAACTAAAAACTATCAGAAATATATCATGAAGGATAGAAGCCTCACAGACGATAAATGCCGCTACGGATGCCAAACATCAGAAACAATCCAACATATTACAGGAGGCTGCCAAATGTTTGCTGGAAATGAATATAGAGTCGACATGATGTGCAGTTTGTAAGATACTCCATCAGGAACTAGCCATCCAACTGAAGATGCTGCAATCCGAACCAATTCCATATTATAAGTATCAACCTGAAGTGATACTGGAGAACCACCATTACAGGCTATACTGGGATCGCACAGTACTTACCAATTTAACAGTTGCTAATAACAGGCCAGACATAATTCTAGTGAAGAAAAAGAGAAGAAAGCAATACTCATAGACGTAGCCATCCCAAATAACAACAATCTACGTCAAAAATACGCTGGAAACATATCGAAATATCGAGAGCTTGAACTTCAGATTAAAAGGGGAACAGGGGTATGGGGAATGTCTAGTACCAGAACCATTCCCATTCTCATATCAACCACAGGAATTATTCCTAAGAGCCTCAAGTCCAACCTCAAGGAGCTAGATTTGGATGAAAACCTGTTTAAAGTCATGCAAAAAGCAGTACTTCTTGGTACTGCTAGAACGGTAAGGAAGTTTGTAGGTCACGATGGACACCAGGAACAACCATGGAGGGAAACATTGCAAAACCAACTACCACGACATCAACCGAAAAATCCAGGACCAAGTAACGAAGGACGAACAACCCAGGACCCAGGAGAAGAAGAACACCTAACACCTCAGAGCTCAATCCCCCTGATACTTGCTATCCGGGATGAGTGAATGTTTCCCTCAGTAGGGAGTGTGATCGCTAGGGGTGTGAAAAATCACACCCTTTCTACGCTAATAGGCTCAAGTCGATAATAATAATAATGTTTATTCATATAAATTTACACAAATAAACATAGTGAGTTACAGAGATCATTTATATACTGTATTAGAAAACACAACACACTTTCGACCCTATGTGAGCACAATAATACCAAACTGGAAAAAAAACAGTTCCTATTAACCGATGTACATATTTCCTTAATTTACAATAAATAAACAACAATTCTCAATTCTCCCAACTAAATATTATATCAATTCAATCCTTCAAATGAGTGTGGATTTAATGTTCGGGTTTTCTTGTCATCAATGGGGTTTTCGTCATGAATCGGGTCTGTGTCACGGATCGGGGTTTTTTTCGTCGCAGTAGGTAAGTTTTCTTTTTTTTTCTTATTATTATTTTTAATTTCCTCTATATTTTTGGTGGTTGTAGATCATTCATTTGCTGAAGTTATTAATGATTCCATCTATTTCTTCCTTTTTTAATTTTATCAGCCATTCTCTAGATTTTTTTTTGAAACTTTTATAATTCTTAATTATTTTAGGCAAGCTGGAGTCACAGAATATACTCTGGGGCGAGGTAATGAGCAGACCTTTGTCCTATAGTCTTCGAGCACTTCGTGGTAATGTAAGTATTTTTCTTGTTTCTCGTATTATATATATGTTCCACATTACTTAATTGGATTTTCTTTTTTAAATACATTTATTGTCAATTTGAAAATGAACAGTTTCCTCGCGTTTAGTATCTTGGAAATCTGAAAAAGAGGCTCACTAGAATACGTTGCCTTCTTACCAAAAATTGTTCTCAATATCCATTTCTGAATTTTATTCAAACGATCCAGATGACAATCGTAGATCCCTCCCCACCCTATTATTCCGTAGCCAATGAGTGGTTCAACAAGAGCATTGTATATCATAATCAAATGTTTGTTTTCCATGGAGTATTTTTTCAAAGCTTTAAACTTATATATCAAACCTCTCAATTTTTTTACTAGATTTTTTATATGTTCTTCCCACCTTAGGTGACAGTCAATTATTACACCAGGTATTTAGCACTTTTTGCTAACGGTAAAACTGTATGTTGGTTTATAACAATATTTTCAAAGTTTGGGAGGCCACTCTCATATGAGGCAAATGGGACACACCTAGTTTTGTCAACATTTAGTGTTAGCTTATTGTGCTGTAACCACTTTCTAATCATTTCGAAACCGTGCTGTGCTCTAACTTTTAGTTCATCCCAAGAGTTGGCTCGAAAGTGTATCACAGTGTCGTCTGCAAAGCCGATAATTTCTCCATTGCAACAGATTTTCAACATTCTGTTAATGTAGATCAGGAATAAGAGCGGTCCCAGCACTGTACCTTGAGAATTCCGAAAGCAACACGTCTTTCTTCGCTTCTACATCCACCGATCTCCACTACCTGTCTACGGTCTATCAGGTAGCTCTTCAATAAGTCGTAGATCTTTCCCCGAAATCCGCAGCTTTCAAGTTTTTCTAGAAGCTTTTTATGCGAGACGGTATCAAATGCTTTTGCGAGATCCACGAATATACATAGGGATGGAATTTGTTTGTCTAAACATTCATAAAGGTCAGCTGTTAACTTTCCAATTGCATCCTCAGTAGATCTACCACTCATGAATCCGTACTGGTTTTCACTGATTATCCTGTGTTTTTGGAGAAAATGCATCATACGTTTGTGTATCACCTTTTCTAAAATTTTCGCAATATTAGATATTAACGTAATTGGTCGATAGTTGATTATTTCGACCTTATCTCCGCTCTTGTATAATGGTTTTATTACACCTAGTTTTAATATCTCTGGAAAACATGCAGTGGCAAAACAGTGGTTCACAAGATGGGTCAACGGCTCAGCAATTTCTTTCTTGATCTCAATAAGCGTTTCTGCCCTGATGCCGTCATGTCCCGGTGCTTTTCCCTTCTTCAATGTATCCAATAGGTTTTCTATTTCAAATTTGTCGGTTGGGGCCAAAAAAAATGTTTCCTCTTGATTTGGGTGAGTTTCATTGAAGTCTTCTACACTTTCTATATTATTTGCATACTGTTGACCTAAGGTGCTATAATGTAGATTGAATGCATTCGCTATTTCTTCCTTGTTTTCAGTGATGTTTCCATTAGTTTTAATGCATCTTATTAATGTTTCAGGTTGAAGGTTACCACAAACCGCTTTCACTCGATCCCATACAGCTTTGGATTCTGACTTACTTTTCTCCGAGATTTGTTTAATATATTCTGCTTTAGCAACCTTGATTTTTTTTTGTATTTCTTTTTTTAAATTTAAATATTGTTCTTTCAATAGTTCATTAGATGGATCATTTTGTAAGTTTATATAAAGTTCATTCTTTTTATTTATCAGCTTTACTAATGAATCCGTAATCCATAATTTTCGTTTTACATTTTTATTTTTATTGTTTTCACAGATGTATTTTTTTCAATGTAGTGCGTTATTTTCTGAATAAACGATTGAGCCTTGAAGTTCACATCCTCATTTTCATACACCTCATTCCACGTCTCCTTACCAAGATCACATTTCAATTGTTCATAGTTGATGTATTTTTTTGTTTTCTGTTTAGTTCTGCATTTTTGTTTGTCAACTGCAATGTTCAGAGATATAATCGTTGGATAATGGTCAGTTATTGCGTGTTGTATTATGCATCCAAAGCACATGTCATTAAAATCATTTGGTGTGAAATCTTTCTTTATAAATATATGATCAATACAGGTATTACTGGTTGGACGTGTTGGTTTATTTATTACAGGCACAAAACCTGAAGAATACAAAGTATTTTTATATTCTTCCACAAAATTATCGTCGGACATAATATTGATATTAATATCGCCTATGAGGATGTGTTGGTTTGCATGTGTACATTCTAGATATTCACCAAGATTCTCATTGAACAAATCAATGCATGTTTGTGGGGATCTATATATTGCCGTTAATTTAATATTTTCATTATTCTTGCTCTTGATGTCTACCTCTATACATTTAATTTCTCCTATATGAACAAGTTTATGATCGAATGATAGGTTTTTCTTCACATATACTACTATTCCATTTTTGTTATATTTACTCTCATTGTAGATCGTATTATAATTCTCTATTTTGTAAATATTAATATCTTCTATCTGGAAGGTTTCAGTAAGAACAATAATGTCACAATCTGTTTGGATACACTTTAAGAATAAAATAAACTCATCAAAATTTGCTGATATACTTCTCACGTTCATGTGTAAAACACTGAAATTTTCTATGAAAGTATAATTTTTTACATCTTTTAAATTATTTATAATTTTCGTCTCATAAGTTTGACTTTCGTATTCCCTAATAAAACTATTCATGTTTCCCAAAAAAAAATTATTTTTTATTTTCAATATTATTTATACTATTATTATTTTAATTATCCCTCTCTGTTGTTGACTTACTACGCAATTTCATAATATCAATGTTATTTTTTGGCGATGGTTTCTTTCTTTGAATATTTCTTCTTCCGTGTGCTGCTAAGGATGGTGTCTTCAAATCTTCAAACCGCTTGGTTTTAATTATATTCGATGGTCCAGGAATACAATTTATTAGAGTAGAGTCTCCTTTTGTCACTGCAGCATTTTTATGTTCTTCTATTATAGGTGTATAGGTGTATAGGTGTATATATCTACAAATTAGGTCTCCATTACATAAACAGGACAAAAATCAGAGCAGATAGCTAGATATTCGATAAAAAATTTAAATTTGAAAACAATAAGTATAATGATAATACTCACCTGATGATATCAATAATTTGACCAAACAATTGTTGTGTAAACAAACAAATTTTGCGGAAACTTCTCTAATAATGAAAGAACATATTCTCCGCACATATTAAAACGCGTTTGCAAAAGTTTCGAAAAAAATTGTTCAAAATTTTTTCTCTTGAAAGGCTGCAGTTTTTCCTCGATCAAGATGAAGTGATTATTTTATGAAAAACGTGTTCTCTATACTTATTAGAAACCATCTGAAAATGTTTCAACACGCGCGTTTGCAAAAGTTTCGAAAAAAATTGTTGAAAATTTTTTCTCTTGAAAGGCTGCAGTTTTTTCTCGATCAAGATGAAGTGATTATTTTATGAAAAACGTGTTCTTTACACTTATTAGAAACCATTTGATAATATTTCAACCCAGCGCTTGTTTGCAAAAGTTTCGAAAAAAATTGTTGAAAATTTTTTTTCTTGAAGTGCTCCAGTTTTTCCTCGAACAAGATGAAGTGATTATTTTATGAAAAACGTGTTCTCTATACTTATTAGAAACCATCTGAAAATGTTTCAACACAGCGCGCGTTTGCAAAAGTTTCGAAAAAAATTGTTGAAAATTTTTTTTCTTGAAGTGCTCCAGTTTTTCCTCGAACAAGATGAAGTGATTATTTTATGAAAAACGTGTTCTCTATACTTATTAGAAACCATCTGAAAATGTTTCAACACAGCGCGCGTTTGCAAAAGTTTCGAAAAAAATTGTTGAAAATTTTTTCTCTTGAAAGGCTGCAGTTTTTCCTCGATCAAGATGAAGTGATTATTTTATGAAAAACGTGTTCTTTACACTTATTAAAAACCATCTGATAATATTTCAACACAGCGCTCGTTTGCAAAAATTTCGAAAAAATTGTTGAAAATTTTTTTTCTTGAAGTGCTCCAGTTTTTCCTCGATCAAGATGAAGTGATTATTTTATGAAAAACATGTTCTCTACACTTATTAGAAACCATCTGATAATGTTTCAACAAAGCGATCGTTTGCAAAAGTTTCGAAAAAAATTGTTGAAAATTTTTCTCTTGAAAGGCTGCAGTTTTTCCTCGATCAAGATGAAGTGATTATTTTATGAAAAACGTGTTCTTTACACTTATTAGAAACCATCTGATAATATTTCAACACAGCGCTCGTTTGCAAAAATTTCGAAAAAATTGTTGAAAATTTTTTTTCTTGAAGTGCTCCAGTTTTTCCTCGATCAAGATGAAGTGATTATTTTATGAAAAACATGTTCTTTACACTTATTAGAAACCATCTGATAATGTTTCATTACAGCGCTCGTTTGCAAAAGTTTCGAAAAAAATTGTTGAAAATTTTTTTTCTTGAAAGGCTGCAGTTTTTCCTCGATCAAGATGAAGTGATTATTTTATGAAAAACATGTTCTTTACACTTATTAGAAACCATCTGATAATGTTTCAACACAGCGCTCGTTTGCAAAAGTTTCGAAAAAAATTGTTGAAAATTTTTTTTCTTGAAGTGCTCCAGTTTTTCCTCGATCAAGATGAAGTGATTATTTTATGAAAAACATGTTCTTTACACTTATTAGAAACCATCTGATAATGTTTGAACAAAGCGATCGTTTGCAAAAGTTTCGAAAAAATTGTTGAAAATTTTTTTTCTTGAAGTGCTCCAGTTTTTCCTCGAACAAGATGAAGTGATTATTTTATGAAAAACGTGTTCTCTATACTTATTAGAAACCATCTGAAAATGTTTCAATACAGCGCGCGTTTGCGAAAGTTTCGAAAAAAATTGTTGAAAATTTTTTCTCTTGAAAGGCTGCAGTTTTTCCTCGATCAAGATGAAGTGATTATTTTATGAAAAACGTGTTCTCTATACTTATTAGAAACCATTTGATAATATTTCAACACAGCGCTTGTTTGCAAAAGTTTCGAAAAAAATTGTTGAAAATTTTTTTTCTTGAAGTGCTCCAGTTTTTTCTCGAACAAGATGAAGTGATTATTTTATGAAAAACGTGTTCTCTATACTTATTAGAAACCATCTGAAAATGTTTCAACACAGCGCGCGTTTGCAAAAGTTTCGAAAAAAATTGTTGAAAATTTTTTCTCTTGAAAGGCTGCAGTTTTTCCTCGATCAAGATGAAGTGATTATTTTATGAAAAACGTGTTCTCTATACTTATTAGAAACCATTTGATAATATTTCAACACAGCGCTTGTTTGCAAAAGTTTCGAAAAAATTGTTGAAAATTTTTTTTCTTGAAGTGCTCCAGTTTTTCCTCGAACAAGATGAAGTGATTATTTTATGAAAAACGTGTTCTCTATACTTATTAGAAACCATCTGAAAATGTTTCAACACAGCGCGCGTTTGCAAAAGTTTCGAAAAAAATTGTTGAAAATTTTTTCTCTTGAAAGGCTGCAGTTTTTCCTCGATCAAGATGAAGTGATTATTTTATGAAAAACGTGTTCTTTACACTTATTAGAAACCATTTGATAATATTTCAACAAAGCGCTTGTTTGCAAAAGTTTCGAAAAAAATTGTTGAAAATTTTTTTTCTTGAAGTGCTCCAGTTTTTCCTCGAACAAGATGAAGTGATTATTTCATGAAAAACGTGTTCTTTACACTTATTAGAAACCATCTGATAATATCTCAACACAGCGCTCGTTTGCAAAAGTTTCGAAAAAAATCTGGAAATGTTTGATTTCTAATCGAGTTATTTTTCCCAGTATAGATAAGGTGGTTTGTCCATGAAAAACGATTTTATTTCAATCATATATGATATCTTTTAATATTTCCTATCATATCTATTGTACGAAAGCATCCAGACCGATATATGCGAAATGTTTCATTCAGGACTAATAATACATAACTCCAACGTATCGAGCATAAACGGAGTGAACGCGGTGCCGTTTCGTGTGAAGATCGGCCAGTCCGTATCGACTACGACGCCACTGTGCGTTCGGGTATCTTCGGAAATTTTAGCAGCCAGCTCAGCCAGCCAGCTTCACGTCGGTAACAAGAAACCATTTTTAACTGATACTGAATTTCTTACTGCAACAAAAAGTACAGAAAGAGAACAACAAATGAGGAAATAACAATGAAATCCTTCGTTTGAATTGCTCGAAGTCGGCCATATTGGTGTGTCCCTGGTTTGTTTTGTTTACGTGACACTTTTCAATCGTTATGCCCCCTCCCCTTCCTATACCACCATGAACAAACCGAAGAAACCGAAGAAAATCCTTGGTTGTTCTGGTTCCTGAATATTACCGCTTTTTTCTGTAACCGGGTTCCGTAAATAAACTGGTCGCAGAAACCAACCGAGAATATCATATTTACGGAACAGAAAATTAACAACCAAACCAACCAATTTGATTTACGGAATATAACCATGTAACTACAGCTCGCCAAAATTCGACTTACAGTAGGTTCCACTTGGCGATCACAACGCCCAAAACGCCTCATGTTTACATTCCGCCGAACGACCGCAACGCTCACGCGAGTGTTTGTGACGTCGTCAATTTCGCCCGCAAAGGCCCACGGAGACCCACGTCAGGACGGTGGTCGACGTGAGCGTTTAGGGAGAACTGTCATCCGTTCCTCTTTAGAGGTTAACAAAATCAAAACACATGCAAACCGTCAAAAACGTCCGCGGACTTGTGACAAGCTAGTGGAACGGGAACGAGCTAACTATCACGTGATCATTTGACAGTTAACCCTTTCGCTACCATAGGTTTCACGGTGAAACCGCATATTCGATAATTTGTTTCTCAAATACCAGTGGTATATCATTGAAACCGCTGTTTGAATTGCTCGCCTGTGATGCCATCTATTGATGAGCATTAAAAGCAGCACCTGAAATTTGTCGATCCTTTCACAGGCAGCACATTTTCAACTGTTTACAGTAACGTGTGGTGTTTTACTTGAAAATAAAGTGGTGATTTGCGTGTGCAATGGATGGCGAGTACTTTTATCGATAGAATAGAGATATATGCATTGAATAATCTCGAAAAATTTCATTTATCATCAACTTTTTCGAAATCATGCGGCTTGTTTCCTGCGGTTACCCTGTGAAACCTCTGGGACTTATCGGAAATATTTTTTTTCCAGGAAACAGAAAATGTTGGTCATCCCATAATCTTTTGAGTATGACCGATGATGAGACTTTTGGTTTGATTGAGGAAATACCATCTGCTACTCAATCAGAAGTAAAAAAAATTGTTTTGTAAAATATCACATCAAATAATTCAATAAGAATATTTTCCGCAAACTACCAGTGGTTACTTCGTGAAACCACCAAAATTTTTCAAAAACTAATATTTTTTTTTGGAAAAATAGGCACGTACTATTATTTTTGATTAATTTCAAACTCACATTAGGATGATTTCAAAAATTCACCAACAAATTGTAATTATGGTAGTCAAAGGGTTAATACACGTATTTTCTGTCAAATGATCACGTGATAGTTAGATAGTTACATGTAACCACAGCTCGCCAAAATTCGACTATAGAGCTAGTCAAGGCAAAAAGCCCGCGAAATCCATTTGAAAGGCGTTGTAAGTTATAAATTCTATGGGTTAGATCTTAGAGAATTTTGGCGAGCTGTGTTACATGTAACTATCTAACTATCACGTGATTTGACAGAAAATACGTGTATTACTGTCAAATGATCACGTGATAGATAGTTACATGTAACCACAGCTCGCCAAAATTCGACTTTAGACTTCATGGACCTATAATACTAAGAAAGAAATGATGAAAAACCGAACTCTGTATATTAGTGTTCTGTGAACACTGACATTTCGGTCTATATCAAATAATAATTTTTTTCGATTCGTATGATTAGTTATTAAAATAATGTACCATTATGATGATTACACAATAGATTCCTCAAAACGGTATAACCTCGCTAATTCTAATATTTCAGTTCGTTGAAAAACTGACAACTCTCAAATTAGTCAATTTCACTCCAAACTGCAAATGGCCGCCATTTGCCTCAAAATTTTTGACATGTTCGCTATCTAGTTAGTATTATAAATCTATGTTAGACTTAGATCCACAGCACAGAACATATAATAATCCACAGAAAATAAAATAAAATTAGATCAGAGAGTCTCTGATTAGATCATAGATAAATAAAACACAGAACATAAATAAGAATAAACTAAGCCCGTTCGGCATTGACCTCCGCGAGCAGACGGATTTTTTAGTCACGTGACCACAGATCGTACCTCAGTCGAATTTTGGCGAGCTGTGGTTACATGTAACACGTATTTTCTGTCAAATGATCACGTGATAGTTAAATAGTTACATGTAACCAAGCTCGCCAAAATTCGACTTATATTTAGTTTTCAAATTATAGATTTTATTCATTGTCCCTACAGTATTAAATTGTAATAGAATAAAACCAATAAAACCTAAAATTATCAATAAATGAACTCTATATCCGCGTAACATCTATTGAAAGTTTATCCGTAGAACTTAGATAACTTCGATCTATTTCTACATTTTCAACCTCTTTACGATTTTCATCATCCTATTCCTCATTCATCATGCAAAAATTATGTATAAATACAAGAATATGCCATTACTGAATTATTTCACAGGTTTGCATGTTGACAAACTCCTGAATGTCGGAAATGTTTTGATTTTAGACATATTTTGGCGATCTAACCCCAGCTAACTATGGTTACCTCAACAGTGACGTCATAGTTACTTGTAGTCACCCATGTCAAAATGTCTAAATGTAAATGTCAAATGACTACAGTGGCGACACGCTCATGTCTTAATTTCTATTGGTAGTTTGATGTCACGTATGAATTCCGCCATTAAAGGCTAATGTGTTTGGAAACACAGAACAGAACAGCAGAATTAGTGTTCTGTGCACAGAACCATAGAAATTATAAATTGTTAGGTTATCATAGAGAAATTGAGAATTGTCATGATTATATCAATAATCTTTGGTTAGTATACTATGCACCATAGAAACTTTGAATTTTAACCTCCATATTTCTGACATTAGCCTCTTAATGGCGATTTCGGCTCCGTGTCGTCACTGTCTTGATATAGCCTATTCGTTTTGAGATATTCGTGCTCCTGAGTAACTCAAGCTCGAAATACGGCTTCCCATTGGCTGGGCACAAGCACTGGTACAGCTCAGGAGCTCGAAATACCGCAAACGAATACAGTAATAAAGTCACTGTAGGATAGGAGGTTATTTTTGTTTATTATTCTTGTGATTGGTTTTATTTTCATATTATGTTTTTATTTTAAGAAATATTATTCTAAAACCTGCAGCAGTCTTGTAGTTTCAAATTTTGAATAGAAATGGGCCCACCATTGACAAAAAGAATGAAACTCTCATTGTTATTGAGTGCTGAAGAACTATTTTTTGCAGGAACGTCTCAACAGACTGTAAGTTCCCCAGCAACGTTGCGGTTAATACACCTTTGGAGAAAAACGAATTGTTCCAAACCATCTAAATGGATACCTGCATTAGAAAATGATGAGCATTTTAGGTGTGAACTATATTTTGAAACATGGATCCCCAGATACCTTGAGTACGATTTTTTTTTATTGTTTCGGCTAAGAAATAAAACGTTTCAGTCCTTGATGAGTGTGTTTGGACATCATATGAATGGGAAAGGATATAGAGGTGGATATTTTCCTATTGATTTGGAGAAATCGATCTTGATCAGTATCGCATACTTAGCAAGAAAAGAAACTATATTAACAATATCTGATAGATTCAATGTTTCATGCTCCACAGTGCATTTCTGTGTTACAAAGTTTTTGAGAATACTGACAAGAGTCTTGATGCGGAAGTTCATTACATGGCCTTCAAGGGAACAAGCACAAAGTAATGAAAGAAAATTTAAAGACATATGCGGATTTCCTGGTAATTTGTACATATTTCCTCATAAAATTCTAGTTAAATATTCAGTTATGAATATTCAATGCACATTTCCATAAATCTATTTTGGATTCAAACCTAAAATTAGCAAATGTTTGGTAAAATATATAAGTGGCTTTTGGAAACATGATTGGATCGGTCAGATGGTTTAGTTCAGTGATCGAAACGCATGGGAACTGCCTTCTTTTAATTGATTCTCTGGACTAACCCTAAAGATCCTGAAATCACATGACCCATTGGGTCAATCTTCAATCACAGCAAGTTTCCAAAACCAGTTACAGATTTGCAATCTATATATTATGTCGATCTATCTGTAAATTACTGATTATTTTCATTTTCTAGGAGTCATAGATGGTTGTCACATTAAAGCTAAGGTGCCAATCAGCCAACAAGATAGCTATCAAGATCGAAAATCTCAGCACTCCATTAGTTTGCAAGGCATTTGTTCACCTGAGAAGCTATTCATTAACATTTCAACTGGATTTCCTGGTTCTTTGCATGAGTATTTTATTACATTATTTGTTTATGAAACACTTATTTCTAATATTTTTACATTCAAATTATAGATATTGAAAGAGAGCAACCTTCACCAAAATATTCTAGTGAATGGGGAGGACGAATATTTTTACGGACGGTTCCATTTAGTAGGAGACTCTGCTTATCCATGCAAAAATTGGCTTATGTGTCCTTATCGGTGAGCATCTTTCTTTTTTCAAATATGAATCAAAATTTGCCCTTTACAATTAGGGTACAATATTATTTAATTGTAGATGATCACTTTGAATTGTAATGTCAATATTTTGATTACAGTGATAATGGGTATTTGTTGCCTGAGGAAAGGAATTTCAATTTTCTTCTCTCCAGAACCAGAGTTCGAATCGAGAACACCTTTGGTTTGCTTAAAGGAAGGTGGAGAATTCTGAAAGACATAGACACTAATTCCATCGAAAGAGCAGTGTCAATAATCATCGGATGTTGCGTGCTTCATAATTTTTGCATTTTAGAAGATCATATAGAAACAGAGGAGTGTCAAGATAATATTAGAGGTGTATATGAAGGAGGAGAAGAAAATGACAGAGGGACGAATAAACGTACAGAAATTACCGACTACCTTTGGCAAAACAGACGTTCCCAACATTCTAGTGCTCATTAAAACTATTAGAAAAAAAAATGTAAATATTTAATTAAAATAAAAAAAAACCAACACATGTTTTTGTAAATATCACTCTTTGAACACAAAATATTCAAATCTACAATATTACTCTGGGAGGTAAATCACTTTGAAAGATTTTCACTGAAAAATCCAACATTAAAAATTTATGAGCACCCTGTTATAACAAAATATGTTTTTCTTAAAACTACTTAAACGTACAAAATTATGAAAACGAGATAAAATTATAAATATAAACAAAAAAAAATCTAAGTTCTTAAAAAAATAATGTAATCACATAGAAAAAATAAAAATAATTATCAAAAATTGTAATGCACAAAATCACAGATATATTCAATCACTATCAGAATCACTTCTTCTCCTTTTTTTTTTCGAGGGTTTGAGGAATTCCCCCATTAACTTTAGGAATTCCTCACGTTGAGCAGCTTGCCGGGCACCTTCCTCCCTCATGAGGGCATTTTGCTCGTTGATCGCAGACATCAAACACTGAAACTCCTCTTTTTGCTGTTGCATTTGCTTGTCATTTGATGCCTGGATCAAATCCATGATATCGTTCTTCGTATATTTATGCCTCTTTGGCGTTATTTCTTTTTCGATATTATGCCCCGTTGGCCTTATTTCTTTCTCGTTAGTTCCTGTTTCCTACTCCTGTGTCGTGCAAGCTTCAGGCAAGCGTTCCTCAGAAGGCTCGCTCAAAATTGGAGCATCCAAGCTGTCAACCACAAATCTCAAGCTAATTTTGTCCTTTGATCCTAAAATAGAATCCATTTGGCTATAAAATTCAGGAGGTTCCTTCCTCTCAGCACCTGTACTTTTAATATGCTGCTTATGTTTGACATATTTTTTATACAAATTAGCAAATTTCTGCCTGCAGCTAGCAGCACTGACTGTATAGCCAAATAGCTCCATTTCATGAGCGATTTGTTTCCATACCTCAAATTTTGTTGTGCACTTGTCGTCAAATTTTTTTTTATACTTCTCACTTCCCCTTAACTCTAATAACTTGAACGTGGCTTCTCTGTCACGTTTGGTGCTTTTTCCTTTGCTCGCCCAAACCTCCTGGGATTCAGGAATTGAATTTTCTAAAAATTCAGCGCATGCTGACTCTTCAGAAAATTCAAATCTTCCTCCAGATCCTGATTCCGCACTACTTGTTTCAAGCCTCTCAATCACTAAAGTCGAATTTTGGCGAGCTGTGGTTACATGTAACTATCTAACTATCACGTGATCATTTGACAGAAAATACGTGTATTAACTGTCAAATGATCACGTGAAAGTTAGATAGTTACCTGTAACTACAGCTCGCCAAAATTCGACTCAAATCATCAACAGTGGCAAATGGAATTATGCCCATTGCAATCGCTCTTCACACATAATCGATTAAAAATTCGGCTGCACTGTACCTTATGGCCAGTGGGCAACCATAGAAGCTCATTTTCTGTCGACGACAGAAATCGCAGAAAAGGTGAGGTTAATGAAAATCAGCTGATATGTCAAAACATTGGCGTAAGTTTTAAATTTTTATAGTTTTTACTCCAATTTATTAATATTTTGGATTCATCTGGGTTTTTCTATATATCTCGCTTGAAGAAGAAAGCACGCTGACCAAGGAAAATCAAAAATAATATTAGCTGAGAAGAGGATTGCAGTAGTATCTATTTCTGAAGAGAAGTTTGAGCCGGATCTTTCATCGACAAGGTTGTTAAATAGTTATATTGTACAGTATTTTCATAATAATCGATTGTAGTAGCCGAAGACGAAGACTACCTTGCGTATATGGTCCGAAAACTAAAGGAGGAATATGAGCTGGCGGGATTGACCCTGAACATGTCAAAATGCGCTATCTCATAGTGGGCGACGAAGAAATCAAAAATCTGAAATTGGACAATGACATGATAAAGGGAGTAGAAAAGTGCAAGTATATGGGGACAGTAAGGACGAGATACAGGAAAGAATCAATAAAGGAAGAACCGTTACACGCACACTTAATTCTCTGCTGTGGGACAAAAATATAACTAGAGTACCAAGAAACATATATACAAAAGTATGGTGCAAAGTGTAGCACTGTATGGAGCGGAAGTGTGGGATGTATCGCAGATAAATTAGAGAAAGATCATGGCAACCGAAATGGATTTCCTTAGAGGAAGCTGTAGACGATCAAGATTAGAAAAAGTTAGAAATGAAACTATAAGAGCAGAAATGGATATGGAACGGTCAATAGCGGAAGAGATTGAATGAAGGCAATTGATTTGGTTTGGACATGTAAAGAGAATGCTAGATGACAGATGGCCCTGAAAGATTATAGAATGGGTATCACCAGAACGAAGGAAGAGGGGAAGACCACGGAGGAGTTGGACGGACGATGTGGAAGAGGCAGTGTCAGCCAGAGATCTGGAGGAGGATACATGTCACGACACGAAAAGATAGAAGTTGGGGACGGAGAAACGGCAACAGCTGTAAAGAATCCGTGATATATGTATATATATATTTCGTTGTTTAGTTTTCTTGTGCTATTCAATTTATAAATTGTTGATTGAAGTTTCTTGGGTATTTTAGCACTAAGTTTTACCAGTAAATAGTTATTTACTTTTGATAAAATATATTGATTCCGACATATGTTTCGGCCTTATTTTGGCCTTTTTCAAGGATAGTACAACCATCAATAATTCCTGTAAAAATACAAATAATGAACATCACAATGAATCAATTTAAAATTTTCCTACACTCACTATTTTCGTCAAAATATTGCATTTTCAGTTAAAAATATAAAACACAATTACACATTTTCACAGATATGACACAAACAAACATTGGTAAAGTTATGAACGTCAAATTAAATTTTCAAACTCAAGACGAATAAATATTACGACATCTGTATGGATTAATAAGAGTGTATGTTGTTAAATTTTAGATAACTATCTTATTCATGTTTATACTCATTGTTGTTTTTGTAGATGGAGTTACTTGAAGGATTTTATTTGAAGTTGTTCTATTTTCATTTATTTTATTAAGTTGTGATATATTTGGGCTAAATTCTTGGTGTCCGTTTTGTCATTCATAGCCTCTTTATTCTTCTTTATATGAATCATCTCCAATATATTTCGGGTTTTACCATTTTTTTCTTTTTCTAAGATGGAAAAATTATCGAAATCCATTTTATGCCTTTCGGTTTGTTCGTGTTTCTTCAATGCAGTGATGTTTTTACAATATTTATGGCCATTTATTCGTTCCTTTATGTACTGTGATGTTTGTCCAATATATACCTTAGGGCAATCTAAACAATTTATTTGGTATACGCAATTGGATATTTTTGTTTTAGGGATTTTTGATTTCAATTTTGAGTTTAAGAAGGTTAAGTTATTTATATTTTTATATGCCAAATTTATTCCATGCTGTTTAAGCGATTTATTCAAGGTTTCTGATAAGCCCTGTATATACGGCACAGATACGTATTTGGGTGGTTCAGCCTCAATTTTTTTATTATTTGTTTGTTTTTCTGAGTTATATAGCATAAATATTTTGTTTTTGAATATTTTGTTTATCATTTTTAGTGGATAATCGTTTTGAAGAAGTATATTCTTTGCCTTTGTTATTGTTTGTTTCCTGAATTCCGGACTTGTAAGTTTAAGAGCTCGGTCAGCAATTCCTGATATGACACCTTTTTTATGTGTTATTGGGACTGTAGCCTCAAAATTTAAGTAGCGGCCACTCCAAGTAGGTTTTGTATACCATATTGTTTTTATTCCTGTGTTTTTTCTTACAAGTGTTAGATCCAGAAAATTTATTTCATTTTGTTTTTCTAACTCACAGGTGAAATTCAATTTGGGATGGTAGTTATTGAATTTATTTATAATGTCTTGTATTTTATCTTCAGGTGCTGCTGTGAGACAGTCGTCTACAAAACGTTTGAAAAATGGCACTTTGTATGTTAACTCTTCCATGACAGTTTCCTCCAAATCTTCCATTATAAGTTGTGCTATCACAGCTGAAATTGGAACTCCCATACCACATCCATTTATTTGAGTGAAAAATTCGTTTTTGAATTGGAAATACGAACTTGAAAAGCATAGTTCGATAGCTTTTATAAACTCCGTTTTTGGTAGGTCTGTATGTTCCTTTATTTTTTTCTCATTTTTTAATAACTATATCTTTTGCTACGTCGAGTGGTAAGTTTGTATACAAGCTGACAACATCCAAAGAGAACAGTTTTTCATTTTGTTTTAGTGATATTTTATCTATGAATTTCTTGAATTGCCAGGAATCCTTCACGTAATAAGCATTTTTTCCTAGTATTGGAGTTATACAATTTGCTAAGTATTTTGAAAGTTTGTAAATAGGGCTTTGAACACAGCTGATAATTGGTCTAAGGGGTATTTCTTTTTTGTGTAATTTGGGAAGTCCGTAAATTTGGGGAGGGTTAGCATTATGTATTTTCAATTCATTACATAGTTTTTTAGGTAGAATATTCTTTTTTTCCCAAGATTTTATCAGTTCATTGTTTTTAGTTTGTATTATTTTTGTTGGATCTTGTTTCAGTTTTTTATAAGTTTCTTCGTCATTTAAGATATCATACATTTTTTTATCGTAGTCTCTTGTGTTCATAACCACGGTTTTGTTTGATTTATCTGGCTTAAGAACTGTTATTTCAGGGTTATTTTTGAGGAATGATTTTGTTTTTTTGATACTGTGATTTAATTTTAGTTGTTTCTTATTTAGTTTTGTATCTCTTTTTTTAAAATTAGTAATATTATTTACCACCTTATTTCGTATTTCAGCTTAGGTGTCCTTATCGAATTTGTCAATTCCTGCTTCTATATTTGCTATGATATGGTGTACGGGAATACATTTCGATTCAAGACGATTAATCTTCTTATTACTGACACTTCCAAAAACATCAGGATTCTTCAAAAAAACATAATTGATATAACAAATAACATTCTAGAAAGTGATAACGGAGAGAGGGTAAAGAAAATATTGGAAAATCAGGATAAAAAAATAGAGGTATTTTCAATAAAATTAGAACAAAACAAATAAACAAAATAAACAGAATGAAAAATAAAATTGAAGGAAAGCAAACAAAAAAAGATTGGATAGAGAACATCTCTGATATAACATTACCAAACGAAGTTAAAGAAGTTTTAAATTTGGGTCCAAAATACTGCGTTCCAGTTGAAAAACAGAATATTCCCGTACACCATATCATAGCAAATATAGAAGCAGGAATTGACAAATTCGATAAGGACACCCAAGCTGAAATACGAAATAAGGTGGTAAATAATATTACTAATTTTAAAAAAAGAGATACAAAACTAAATAAGAAACAACTAAAATTAAATCACAGTATCAAAAAAACAAAATCATTCCTCAAAAATAACCCTGAAATAACAGTTCTTAAGCCAGATAAATCAAACAAAACCGTGGTTATGAACACAAGAGACTACGATAAAAAAATGTATGATATCTTAAATGACGAAGAAACTTATAAAAAACTGAAACAAGATCCAACAAAAATAATACAAACTAAAAACAATGAACTGATAAAATCTTGGGAAAAAAAGAATATTCTACCTAAAAAACTATGTAATGAATTGAAAATACATAATGCTAACCCTCCCCAAATTTACGGACTTCCCAAATTACACAAAAAAGAAATACCCCTTAGACCAATTATCAGCTGTGTTCAAAGCCCTATTTACAAACTTTCAAAATACTTAGCAAATTGTATAACTCCAATACTAGGAAAAAATGCTTATTACGTGAAGGATTCCTGGCAATTCAAGAAATTCATAGATAAAATATCACTAAAACAAAATGAAAAACTGTTCTCTTTGGATGTTGTCAGCTTGTATACAAACTTACCACTCGACGTAGCAAAAGATATAGTTATTAAAAAATGGGAAAAAATAAAGGAACATACAGACCTACCAAAAACGGAGTTTATAAAAGCTATCGAACTATGCTTTTCAAGTTCGTATTTCCAATTCAAAAACGAATTTTTCACTCAAATAAATGGATGTGGTATGGGAGTTCCAATTTCAGCTGTGATAGCACAACTTATAATGGAAGATTTGGAGGAAACTGTCATGGAAGAGTTAACATACAAAGTGCCATTTTTCAAACGTTTTGTAGACGACTGTCTCACAGCAGCACCTGAAGATAAAATACAAGACATTATAAATAAATTCAATAACTACCATCCCAAATTGAATTTCACCTGTGAGTTAGAAAAACAAAATGAAATAAATTTTCTGGATCTAACACTTGTAAGAAAAAACACAGGAATAAAAACAATATGGTATACAAAACCTACTTGGAGTGGCCGCTACTTAAATTTTGAGGCTACAGTCCCAATAACACATAAAAAAGGTGTCATATCAGGAATTGCTGACCGAGCTCTTAAACTTACAAGTCCGGAATTCAGGAAACAAACAATAACAAAGGCAAAGAATATACTTCTTCAAAACGATTATCCACTAAAAATGATAAACAAAATATTCAAAAACAAAATATTTATGCTATATAACTCAGAAAAACAAACAAATAATAAAAAAATTGAGGCTGAACCACCCAAATACGTATCTGTGCCGTATATACAGGGCTTATCAGAAACCTTGAATAAATCGCTTAAACAGCATGGAATAAATTTGGCATATAAAAATATAAATAACTTAACCTTCTTAAACTCAAAATTGAAATCAAAAATCCCTAAAACAAAAATATCCAATTGCGTATACCAAATAAATTGTTTAGATTGCCCTAAGGTATATATTGGACAAACATCACAGTACATAAAGGAACGAATAAATGGCCATAAATATTGTAAAAACATCACTGCATTGAAGAAACACGAACAAACCGAAAGGCATAAAATGGATTTCGATAATTTTTCCATCTTAGAAAAAGAAAAAAATGGTAAAACCCGAAATATATTGGAGATGATTCATATAAAGAAGAATAAAGAGGCTATGAATGACAAAACGGACACCAAGAATTTAGCCCAAATATATCACAACTTAATAAAATAAATGAAAATAGAACAACTTCAAATAAAATCCTTCAAGTAACTCCATCTACAAAAACAACAATGAGTATAAACATGAATAAGATAGTTATCTAAAATTTAACAACATACACTCTTATTAATCCATACAGATGTCGTAATATTTATTCGTCTTGAGTTTGAAAATTTAATTTGACGTTCATAACTTTACCAATGTTTGTTTGTGTCATATCTGTGAAAATGTGTAATTGTGTTTTATATTTTTAACTGAAAATGCAATATTTTGACGAAAATAGTGAGTGTAGGAAAATTTTAAATTGATTCATTGTGATGTTCATTATTTGTATTTTTACAGGAATTATTGATGGTTGTACTATCCTTGAAAAAGGCCAAAATAAGGCCGAAACATATGTCGGAATCAATATATTTTATCAAAAGTAAATAACTATTTACTGGTAAAACTTAGTGCTAAAATACCCAAGAAACTTCAATCAACAATGTATATATATATATATATATAAAGGGTGAAATAAGGGATATCGAACCAATTAATATAAAGATTTTTATATTACTCTTTATTCATTTACCGAGCTTTCGGAAATCTTTGTTTCCTTCCTCAGGGTTCCTACAAACAAGATAGTGTTATTTGTTATTTACAATATTAATTTCTAATGAACACATACTGAATTTGAGGTTTTTAAATCTCCTCAACGGCAAAAGAATTTTGTGGCTAGCAAGTACAGTGACTATGATTTTGAATTTTTGTATCTGATATTTTTTGGGAATTTCTGATTTTAGATGACAGTTCGATTTATTTTTGTAGGTTAGTTGGCAGGGCTGTCCAACACTTCTTCATCCGTCGATCGGGCCGTCAAAGAAGGGTCTTTTGTTCAAAGATAGTAAATATGCATAGACGTTGCTTAGATTTTGTGTGTCTGATTTTTTATTTATAGGGTGTTCTTGGTTATTTATGTAGATCATTTCTAATATTGTTCTCTTCTTGTAATTATTACTGCTGTCTAGAATTGTTACATCATCTAGGTCTATTCTATGGGTGTTTTGGTTTGCATGTATTGATAGTGCACATCTCTGATTGTTAAGATTTATATCACTTCTGTGTAGTGTGACTCTGTTTTTAAGCCATTGCGACGTTTGTCCTACGTATGTTTGATTACAGTCCTTGCAAGATATCTGGTATACTACATTGGATCTCTGGTTTACTGGAATAGGGTCTTTGAGTCTGGTATAAAGTGAGGCGATGGTTTTTTTTCATTTTTTGTAATTACTTTGATGTTTTCTTGTTTGTTGAAGCACTTTTGTATTTTTAAAGATAATGTTTTGATGTTCGGTATCGTGCAGTATTTGATGTTTGAGTTGTTGTTTTCATTGTTGGTTGCAGGGTTTTGTTCTTCGTGTCTTGTACTGCTAGAAAACAATAACTTATTTAACATTCTTGGAGGATATGCATTTTCTAGAAGGATGGATTTTAATTTCTTTATGTTCTTGTCGACGAATTCTGGGTGGCACATTTTCTTTATTCTATTGATTTTTTCTTTTATAAAATTTATTTTCATTTTTATAGGGTGGTCCGACAAGAAGTGAATATATTTGTCAGATGATGAGGTTTTTATGTACCAGTCTAACTTTACTAGTTTTTCATATCGGCATACTTTCGTATCCAGAAAGGGCACAGAGTTGTTTACATCTTCTGTCTCGATGGTGAACTGTATATGTGCATTGAAATTATTGAAAACTTTGAGGATCGTGTCAGTTTCGCCCTCAGGTACAGCTGTTATCAGGTCATCCACAAACTTTTCATGAAGGGTATTTGAAATGGAAGTTTTGGTATGCATTTTTTCAACAAATAATCCATCACATAAAGTGCTAATATTGGACTCAGTTTTGAGCCCATTATGCAACCCAATAACTGAATGTAGAATTTACCCTCAAAGACAAAATATCCCGAGTCCAGCAAAAATTCTAATATTTCCATGAATTTTTCTTTGTCCACATTACAGTAGTTCCTAATGTTTTCCCACTTTTCTTCAATCGATTCTAGGATCAGCTCTTTTGTTATATTACCAAACAGATTAATAACATCCAAAGAAATTATCACATAGTTAGGTGGAAGTTCAAAGTTGTTTATGGATTTGGAGAATTCAAAAGAATCTTTGACATAGTAGTCATTGTTTTTATCATAGGCATTCATGGAAATATTAGAATTTTTGCTGGACTCGGGATATTTTGTCTTTGAGGGTAAATTCTACATTCAGTTATTGGGTTGCATAATGGGCTCAAAACTGAGTCCAATATTAGCACTTTATGTGATGGATTATTTGTTGAAAAAATGCATACCAAAACTTCCATTTCAAATACCCTTCATGAAAAAGTTTGTGGATGACCTGATAACAGCTGTACCTGAGGGCGAAACTGACACGATCCTCAAAGTTTTCAATAATTTCAATGCACATATACAGTTCACCATCGAGACAGAAGATGTAAACAACTCTGTGCCCTTTCTGGATACGAAAGTATGCCGATATGAAAAACTAGTAAAGTTAGACTGGTACATAAAAACCTCATCATCTGACAAATATATTCACTTCTTGTCGGACCACCCTATAAAAATGAAAATAAATTTTATAAAAGAAAAAATCAATAGAATAAAGAAAATGTGCCACCCAGAATTCGTCGACAAGAACATAAAGAAATTAAAATCCATCCTTCTAGAAAATGCATATCCTCCAAGAATGTTAAATAAGTTATTGTTTTCTAGCAGTACAAGACACGAAGAACAAAACCCTGCAACCAACAATGAAAACAACAACTCAAACATCAAATACTGCACGATACCGAACATCAAAACATTATCTTTAAAAATACAAAAGTGCTTCAACAAACAAGAAAACATCAAAGTAATTACAAAAAATGAAAAAAACCATCGCCTCACTTTATACCAGACTCAAAGACCCTATTCCAGTAAACCAGAGATCCAATGTAGTATACCAGATATCTTGCAAGGACTGTAATCAAACATACGTAGGACAAACGTCGCAATGGCTTAAAAACAGAGTCACACTACACAGAAGTGATATAAATCTTAACAATCAGAGATGTGCACTATCAATACATGCAAACCAAAACACCCATAGAATAGACCTAGATGATGTAACAATTCTAGACAGCAGTAATAATTACAAGAAGAGAACAATATTAGAAATGATCTACATAAATAACCAAGAACACCCTATAAATAAAAAATCAGACACACAAAATCTAAGCAACGTCTATGCATATTTACTATCTTTGAACAAAAGACCCTTCTTTGACGGCCCGATCGACGGATGAAGAAGTGTTGGACAGCCCTGCCAACTAACCTACAAAATAAATCGAACTGTCATCTAAAATCAGAAATTCCCAAAAAATATCAGATACAAAAATTCAAAATCATAGTCACTGTACTTGCTAGCCACAAAATTCTTTTGCCGTTGAGGAGATTTAAAAACCTCAAATTCAGTATGTGTTCATTAGAAATTAATATTGTAAATAACAAATAACACTATCTTGTTTGTAGGAACCCTGAGGAAGGAAACAAAGATTTCCGAAAGCTCGGTAAATGAATAAAGAGTAATATAAAAATCTTTATATTAATTGGTTCGATATCCCTTATTTCACCCTTTATAATAAATCGACCATAAAAATTAACCTTATATATATATATATAGGTTTGATGTATTTTCGGTTCTGAGACCTATTTGGAACTTGCTAATATTGAAATCCCAAATTGTTTAGAAAAACTTAGCCTTATTTGGAAAAAAGACAAAGGCAAATAGTCTACGCTATACTCAATTTTACCAAATACCAAGTTGATGATACATTTGAAAACTTCTGCAGGTGTAATCGCAATTTATGAACAAGCTTGAATAGTATTGAAAGTTTGTCTAGATCTTAAGCTACTTATGTAAGTCAGCAATTCATGTTCCAGTAATTTTATAATATTATTTATAACTCAGATGAGCATATTTTTGATCAAATGCTGCACAAGGTACATTTTAATTTAAGAATACATCACAAAAATAAAATCACTGTCGATACAATATTCGACAAAAGTATGTATACCAAATTGATTCATTTTAATAAATAATAAGTGATATTTTTAATGTTTGTTATATATAGATATGGTTTTGTAATCCAGTTTTAATTATTCTTTCAGTGCCCTCAAAATGTGTTCCAATAATCTCTTTCATGAAAATAAATTTATTTCAATAATTTTTGTAATTGTTTTCCTCACCAATCTCTCTTACTTATCAAAAAAATATGACACATTCAAGGAAGTATAAATTTGAGGTAAAGGTATAAAGAGTTGTTTTGAAATTGAATCAAAAAATTTGAGACCATCTTTGTATCAAAATTTGAATGAAAGCATACATTCGTACAAAAAGATAACCCGCTTGTCCCTGAGAAAAGCACATAAAGTTAATGTATACTGACAGTACAGTACAGTACAGTTAATTACTATAATGTCAATTTGAATGACTAAATTTCCGGTCGGGGGTCTTTGAATAATCACAAGTCTGGTAGTATACTTTGAAGTCCTTCTGATATACGTACATACCGCTTGAAGATTATATAAGAAACCTTAATGAACCACATCAGAATTATTGAATATTTGTAGATTCTTTTCAAGAAAACAAATCGATTGGCGTTTGTTTCATTTCAGTCAACAGAACCGTTCGGAAGATATGAATTTTTCAATGTTCAATATTTCCTCCGAACTGCAACCCATGAAAGTTTGGCAATCAACAAATCTTGTTGATGATTTTTTTGTAGATTCTTTTCAAGAAAACAAATCGATTGGCGTTTGTTTCATTTCAGTCAACAGAACCGTTCGGAAGATATGAATTTTTAAATGTTCAATATTTCCTCCGAACTGCAAAACATGAAAGTTTGGCAATCAACGAATCTTGTTGATGATTTTTTTGTAGATTCTTTTCAAGAAAACAAATCGATTGGCGTTTGTTTCATTTCAGTCAACAGAACCGTTCGGAAGATATGAATTTTTAAATGTTCAATATTTCCTCCGAACTGCAAAACATGAAAGTTTGGCAATCAACGAATCTTGTTGATGATTTTTTTTGTAGATTCTGTTCAAGAAAACAAATCGATTAGCGTTTGTTTCATTTCAGTCAACAGAACCGTTCGGAAGATATGAATTTTTAAATGTTCAATATTTCCTCCGAACTGCAAAACATGAAAGTTTGGCAATCAACGAATCTTGTTGATGATTTTTTTGTAGATTCTTTTCAAGAAAACAAATCGATTGGCGTTTGTTTCATTTCAGTCAACAGAACCGTTCGGAAGATATGAATTTTTAAATGTTCAATATTTCTGTTGTAACAATGAAAACATTTATATTAGGTTTTTATGTTAGTAGTTCTTGTATGCAATGACAGATGTATCAGATTCTATGTTCTAGAAGTCATTCATAGCATATTTGTTCTATGGTTAATAGATAGACACAAGTCTTTAAGGTTAAATGGTGTATTACAAAAGTTGGAGAATAAATCAGTTTATTTAATCCAGTGTTTAATTTAGCATAACAAATTTCCACCTGAATACAGTGAATACACGTACAAAATAACAGGTTATGGGCCCAGACATGCAGAAACTGTAAAAAGGAAGAAAGAAAAAAAGGTCTGAACGGCCACGTGCTCACGTGAAACAAAAAGGCGGAATTTGGTAGAAAGGATAAAATACTCCAGAAGAGAGGTTCGAGGAAGCTGGAAAAATGACGGAACAAGTTGGACTCCTGAGTATTGTAAGACTGAATGGAGAAAATTGGGCAATATGGAAATTTCAACTGCAAATAGCGTTGAAGTCGAAGGGCTACTTTGGAATTGTAGAAGGTACAGTTGCAAAACCAATACCTCCAGCCAGTACTAATGATTGGGATGAAAAAGACGCTAAAGCCCAGGAAATTATTGTGTCTAGATTGGACGAGAAGGTTATCACTCACATTTTGACATGCAAGTCGTCAGCTGAAATGTGGAATAAACTGAAGAGCATTTATGAACATCAATCCCAAGTAAGTGTTCATTTATTAACCCAAAGATTCTTTTCTTTAGAATACAAAGAAGGAAATGTAGCAGAGTTCATCTCTCAGTTGGAAGAATTGAAAGGAAGCTTGAAATCCTTAGGTGAAGAAATTAGTGATAAAATGATCATAACGAAGGTACTTATGTCCTTGCCTGAAAGTATGAAGCACTTTATATCAGCGTGGGAATCAACCCCTGAAGATAAGCAGACTCTAACAGATCTTTTGTCACGACTGATGCTAGAGGAAGAGAGAAGTAAAGGCTTGGAAAAAGCTCAGGCTCTTGCAGTGGGAAACATCAAGAAAGACATAAAATGTTATACATGTAACGGTAATCACTTGAAGAAAAATTGTACCAAAAGAGTATGCAATTACTGCAAGAAACCAGGTCATTTGATGGAAAAATGTTGGTTCAGGAAGCACAAGAAAGGTGAAAATGGAAATGCAAAGAAAACGACAGATCAAGCTTTGATATCGGAACGCCAGATGACAGGTAACAAATATGAATGCGAACAAAATTGGTGGATGGACAGTGGAGCGACCGAACATATGTGCAATGACAAACACCAATTCACAGAAATGGAGAAATCAAAGATGAAGAAACAAGTAAGAGTAGGTGATGGAAAACTGGTTGAAGTTGAAGGAGTTGGAACAGTTCAAGTAGATGCTTATAATGGAAAGAATTGGGTAAGAACAAGTTTGCTCAATGTATTATATGTTCCAGAATTGGCAGTAAACTTATTTTCATTAAGCGCTACATTGGACAAAGGTTTTCGAATGAACTCAGATAAGGAAAAATGTGAAGTAACTGACAATAAGGGCAAAATTGTAGCGATGGCTAGAAGAAAGGGCAGGCTATTCAGGATGGAATTTAGGGTAAATAGCCAGTCACAGTGCAATGCTGTTATGAGTTTAGATGAATGGCACCAAAGGTTGGCCCATATACATTTTGACCAGATCAGAAGAATACTAAAGAGAAACAATGTTGAATTTGAGGACCAGAAAAAACCGTTTTGTGGTAAGTGTTTAGCAGGCAAACAACACAAATTACCATTTCCAGAAACTACCAGTAGAGCTCAAATGATAGGTGAGTTGATACATAGTGACCTATGTGGACCATTAGAAGTTGAATCTCTAGGGGGAGCAAAATACATGCTCACATTGAAGGATGATCACTCAAATTATAGAAGAGTTTATTTTTTGAAGAACAAATCAGAAACTGCAGGGAAAATAGAAAGTTTTTTGAACTGGGCAGAAAATATGACTGGAAATAGAATAAAAACGCTAAGAACAGATAATGGACTTGAATTTGTCAATGAACAGGTCAAAACAATATGTGACAAAAAAGGAATTGTGCATCAGAAAAGCTGTGCATACAGTCCACAACAGAACGGTCGAGCAGAACGAGAAAATCGAACTATTATGGAATTGCTGAGAACAATACTGCATAGTTCTAGCTTAAATAAGGAATTCTGGGCAGAAGCAGCCAATACAGTGGTGTATACACTTAATAGAGCTGGAACTAGTCCACAAAAGGATAAAACACCTTATGAATTATGGTTCAACAAAAAACCCAACATGAACTTTTTTCAAGAGTTTGGAACTAAAGTTAGCATTCACATACCTAAACAGAAGAGGCTAAAATTAGATGCGAAAAATATGTTTGGGATATTTGTAGGATACAGTGAAGAAGTGAAAGGCTACAGAGTTTACCTACCAGAGAAGCAAAGAGTGGAAATACATAGAGATATTATCTTCATACCACAAAATGAAGGCCCTTCAGCTATCAAGAAGGAGAAAAAGGAAGAGGTAATTTATTTGAATTTTCCAGATAACCAAGAGGTAACAAGGGAGCATAATGAGACAGAAGAAGATAATAATCTGAATAACCAGGTAAATGAGATAAATTTGGATGACAGCGATCATGAACATACACCAGAGGAATCATATGATGAAGTAGAGGTAAGCAATGCTTCCAATAATGAATTACAGCAGACACAAAACATTAGGGAACCAGGAAAAAGGCAAGTAAAACAACCCTTATGGATGAAAGATTATGAGATGCATGAATCTGATATATGCTTTTATACAGAAACTGAAGAACCATTAGATCAAGAGGAGGCACTGTCTGGGAAGCAAAGTCTTAGATGGAGAGAAGCAATCGATAGAGAAATGAAAGTACTTGAGGAAAACGACACTTGGGAAGAAGTTCCAAGGCCTCAACATCAAAAGGTCATCGATAGCAAATGGGTGTTCAAGATAAAAAGTGACGGACAATTCAAGGCCAGATTGGTGGCTCGAGGCTTCCAGCAAAAACTAAGCCAAGAATTGTATGACCTATATGCACCAGTGGCAAAATTGACTACATTCCGAGTATTGTTGGCTATAGCTAATCATTATGGTATGGAAGTGCATCAGATGGATGTCCAAAGTGCGTTTCTGTATGGTGATATAGAAGAGGAGGTATTTATGACTTTACCTGGACAAACCGTAAGTGAAAAAGTTTTTAAACTAAAAAAATCGATTTATGGACTCAAAAAATCGCCAAAGTATTGGAACTCCAAGTTTGACAGTTTAATGAAACAAGAAAATTTTATCAGATCAGAAAATGATTTCTGTCTATATACAAAAAACACAAAATTTAAATTATTTGTTCTACTTTATGTAGATGACGTACTAATTGTAGGATCTGAATTAGACGAGATATTAAACGTTAAAAATATGCTTAAACAAAACTTTAAAATGAAAGATATTGGACCAATATCTGAATATTTAGGAATTACAGTAAAGCAAAATTTGAATCAGGGAACAATAGAATTGAACCAAGAAAGGTATCTTAAAAAGATCCTCAGTAGGTTTAACATGGCAGATTGTAATAATGTTGCTACACCTTTAGATACGAATTATGATTTTAAAATATTAAAAGATGGAGATCCTGATGAAAAATTAATCAAAATGTGTAGGAAGATAGTTGGTAGTTTGATGTACGCAGTGTCAGGAACACGACCTGATTTATGCCAAAGTGTCACAATTATGAGTAGATTTCAAGATAAAGCAAATCTAAATGTTTTGAAAGCTTTAAAGAGAATCTTACGATATGTGAAGAGTACCTTAAAATTGAAATTAGTATTTACTAGAAGCAATAATGCAGAAGTACTATGTGGATATGTAGACTCTGATTGGGGAGGTGATGTTTCGATAGAAAATCAACTACAGGTTTTTTGTTTAGGTTATTCGACTGTATAGTCCATTCACGAAAGGTTGAGCCGTCGGTTGGCCATGGAATGATATTCCACTGTGTATACTAAAATTTTAGGTTATGTTCTTTATTTTGCTGTCAGATTGATACGCAATGTGTCAATATTGTAGAGTTGTCTGATAACTCGAAAAGCTGTACAGGTACATTCGGCAACGTTGACTTTATTTACGTTATAGACAGCAAATACTGCCAACTTCAGATTAATGAAGAAACGCCTACTATGTGCTCAACCTTTCGTAACGACTATACAGTAAGCTGGGTTAGCAAGAAGCAACAGACCGTAGCTATTTCGTCAACAGAAGCAGAGTATTGTGCTTTATCTATGGCAGTGGCAGAAATGAGCTGGTTGCTTAAATTATTGTCAGATTTCAAGTTAAATCCAACACAGTTACCTATTAAAATTTATGAAGACAACCAGTCAGCCATAAGGATTTGTAACAACCCAGAAAACAACCGCAGATTGAAGCATGTGGACATAAAGTTCAACTTTATTAAAGGAAAAAATAGATAAAGGTATAATAGAAATTATTAAAATTAATACAGAGGATCAACCAGCTGACATGCTAACAAAGCCTTTATCAAAAGTCAAGTTTGACAAATTTTGTAAGCAGATATGTTTGTTTTTGTAATTAAAAAGAAAGAAACTGTTTTCATTGAGAGGGGGTGTTGTAACAATGAAAACATTTATATTAGGTTTTTATGTTAGTAGTTCTTGTATGCAATGACAGATGTATCAGATTCTATGTTCTAGAAGTCATTCATAGCATATTTGTTCTATGGTTAATAGATAGACACAAGTCTTTAAGGTTAAATGGTGTATTACAAAAGTTGGAGAATAAATCAGTTTATTTAATCCAGTGTTTAATTTAGCATAACAAATTTCCACCTGAATACAGTGAATACACGTACAAAATAACAATTTCCTCCGAACTGCAAACACATGAAAGTTTGGCAATCAACGAATCTTGTTAATGATTTTTGTAGATTCTTTTCAAGAAAACAAATCGATTGGCGTTTGTTTCATTTCAGTCAACAGAACCGTTCGGAAGATATGAATTTTTAAATGTTCAATATTTCCTCCGAACTGCAACACATGAAGTTTGGCAATCAACGAATCTTGTTGATGATTATGATTTTTTTGTAGATTCTTTTCAAGAAAACAAAGCGATTGGCGTTTGTTTTATTCCCGACAACCAAACCGTTTCGAAGATATGAATTTTTGAATGTTCAATTTTACCTCCGAGTTAATAATTCACGTAAAATACTCATTTATTTGTATCAACATCTGTAGCCTAGTGCGCTAAGTCTGCTACCGTAGAGCCGGTGGTCATGGGTTCGAATCTCGGTGAATGACAATATTTTGTCGTATCAGCTGATTATCTTTATTCTCGACATTTCTGCGATTTCTGTCGTCGACAGAAAATGAGCTTTATGGTTGCCCACTGGCCATAAGGTACAGTTCTACCAAAAATTCATCTGTAACAATAACCGAAATAGAATTAAAATTTTTCAGTTTTGCTTGATTCAATACGGTCAATAATTTATTCGATATTCTTTAAATCAAAGGATATCCAATTATGACCTAGAGGAAAATGAATCAAATTGAGGATTGCCATTTCCATTATTTATAGTTATTCAAATTCATATTTGCAGTCTCACCATTTTCCATCTGCTGTATGACTTCTTTCCTGTCTTGAAACGCATAAACTTTTTCATTAATTCTAACATTAATCGCGTCCATTTCATAACTTTCAAATGAAGTTTTAACGGAAAATTCTTCACTTTCCATGAACATCGATAATTGTTTGAATTTGCCGTTCTCTATGTTTTCAAAACAGTCCATTTCACACATAAAAAGAGATGAAGCTAGTAACTACAACATCTAACCCAGCTCTCGAGAAAGGTTACGTGTAGTACGCTTGTGACGTCATTAATACGTCATAGTTACATGGTTAACTCGCCAAAATATGAGTTACTGCAGTAACTATAGTTCATTTCAAAATGATTGGCATCTCGGGCGGCTGTGAGAAGTCGAAAATATGTTGGTATCGGTCCGTTCGGTGAATTTCGATTTGCCGATTTTAGGTTGGTGTTGAAAATATCACTGACTTTGACTTTTCCAAATTTGTAAATAATCTAAGAGTTACCTATTGAAATATTTCGAATTTATTTGTTAATATCAGTTTATATACTTGATTTAATCGACAAGTGGATTTAAATATCTCTTAAATCTACTTTGATTTGATTACTGAATTGAAAGAGATTCCTCTCATCTTACTGCAAGGGAACGCCAGGCAGTGTATCGGTGTTAGCAGATATTTCTGCTAGTATTAATGGCATTGCGCTCGTTTTTCAGGTAAACGATCATGTACAATGTGTTTTCTGATTAAGTAAGTTTTAAAATTTCAGATTTCTCCTAGAACTGTCCGAAGAATTTCGGAGAAAAAGTAGAAGGCAAGTTGCTAGAGCCAGAGTTAGCACTGGAAGGAAACCTATTCCACATGATTATACCTTCAAAGAGACATTAAACGACTTTATTTTTTCTAAAATCAAAAACAATGAGTGTATTTGATGGATTTTTACCTGGATGTGATCTAATTCTTGACAGTGGTATCAATGATACGGATTAGCATAAAACAATGAATGGGGAACTATTTCATTAATGGATTACTGAACAATTAATACCTTCTCTGCAGTTATTCGATACAAAGTGTGTCATTATCATGGGTAATGCACCATATCATTCAATCAGAGTTGATTATATACCTACAACTGCTTCTCATAAAAAAGTAATTCGGCAAGGGCTACAAGAACATAAGTTTCCTATAAATGATAAACTTAAGAATACTTGAATCCTTTGTTGGATTTTATAGAAAGTTGAATTGTTAATACAATTTTGATGTTTACTCAAACAGTTATTTTACATGTTATGTTCGCTTCGGAGCACTGCATTCAGAAGATAATTCTAATATGTAAATAAATAGTAAAATGTATAAGTCTATAAGTATTCCACTGTACTTTTAATAATTATTTTCAATGAATCTATGATTGCATATAATATTTCTGTCTCCAATTAACAATAAAATTTTTGAATAATGTTCTGAATGAATTTTCTCAATTTTGTACCGAAGCTTATTTTAGTTTTTCACTGTAAATTGTCAGTTTTAAGCAATGTTAAGTGTGTTCCTTACCCATACGATAAGGATTGAAACAAAATTTTAACTTTTGCTTCCTCTGAATTCCAAACACTCAAAGGACTTAATCAACTTTTATCTAAAATGACACCGACAAGACCTACAAAAGCTAAATTGACAATCGTTTCCAATAAAAGCCAAAATATTCACCATTTCTCTATTCTAGACTTAGGGAAAACTGTGTGTCATCTTTTGGGGATCTGAAGAAATAGTACTCAATTAATATAATGGATATGTTAAATCAACAAACAAATACTCAATTATTCATATCAAACCTAACCAAGGCATATGAATGAATGAAATCATTATTTATCTGTGCAATAGTATATTTTAAAACAAGTATGATTTTCATACAAAATGATAACATCTTGTGGTCCACATGTTTCACTTTAATTTTAACACCTTTGCCACACACACTCGGTTCATATTTGGCTATTCAATGAAATATTCCTCTTACTAAAACAGACAGAATCGGTGATAAGTTTATTAAAGTTATACAATGTGGTACAATTAATGTACATACTGAATAAATTCTTTAATTTGTGTTTTTGTCTTATTATGTATGACAAATTGGTCCACACCTTTCAAAGTATCAACAAGTTCTTTTTGTTTCGTTTCACCAGTTTGGCTATCTCAGTTGAATTTGAGTTGAACACACTCATTTTAAGTTATAATTACAAATAAATTTGTCAGAGAAAAGAAAATATATCTTAATTATCTTCAACAGAGTCTCAATCTTCATCGTTGAATTATATGAATGACATCTCATTAAAGTACTTTGATAGTTTATAGTTTTGTTTATTGAGGCACTGAGGCAGCGACATAGTAATAAAACCTGAATCCCATTGATTAAACTGGACTGAAATACAGGGTGACTGGTGACGTAAGGGACAACGGCTAACTGGATAGAGGACCTTCAAACTGAATGAGGATTGGGGGTTTAAAATGTCCCATAATGCTATTAGTTTCAGAGATACAGGGTGTTTTTTGCAAAAGTGCTAAAACTATAAACTCCCATATCTTCGTCAATAGGGCAAATTTTCGCTGATATTTGGCGAGCGTGTTACTATACATATTCTCCATCAGATCAAGAAGAAACATTCCCAAAATTGCAGGTCCGTATCCAAAAATTTCAATTTCCGTGTCAGGTTAGAAATATCACTCGGTATATGAGATAAAAAAATTGAATGGAAATTGGAATCTTCAAGAAACACTGAGTAAAAATCTGTTTTTAGTTTGAATGGCACACAAATTTTTCATAGTTTTTATGATATGTTGAAAGTCGAATATTACAATTTTTTCATATTGAATTCAAGAAACATACTATTCCTGATAGAAAAAAACACTGAATTTGAGATGCTTAAATAATCCTGACGCATTTTGAATATTCATTCACATCTTGAAATCCTTTTTTATTAATTTTTCTATCAATATTATAAGAAAATTAAAAACAATAGAAATACAAAAAGATTAACAGTAGCACATATGATTCATAAAAAATCAAATAAACACATGCTCGATATGCGAGAGCCAGTCCCCTCACACACTTATTGGCTCTTTTGAACAATTGAAGCTTTTCATATCCACAAGATGAAAATTATACTCGTGATAGAACAAAAACACTGGATTTCAGCTCGAGAAAAATTTGACTTTCTTCTCAGAACCTGAACAATAATCCATCTGGTACTTATGTTTTCAACAAAATTTATTCTTCAATGAAATAATGTATAAATTTTGAGGACTTATTTTCCTCTAATATGTACTTAGGTGTAGCAACTTCACCTTCTTTTGAGAGCATATGAATTTCTTTAATGCAAACAGAATATTAGGAAAACAAGTGATTTTTTAGAATAAGAGGTTATTATTCATTATAAATAAATACATCCACATCCTCTACACAGAGTAGGCTTATTTCAAAAAATGACGTTTATATTCATACATTCATTGATTGTGAGTTATGGGAATTGTGTCGTTTGTTTATCCCTACTGAAAAATGCCTTCAGTATTCACGAATGAGAATATGTAGATGATACTTGTTTTTGAATTGCGCAAAATGAACGGATATAATATTTGGTCTCAGAAAATCCTCATCTCAAAAGAGAAAGAATCATTAGAGTTCAAGAGAGCCAATAAATGCGTTGAAGCAAATTGCTCTCATTTCGAGCATTTGCTTAGTTGTTTTTTTCATGAATCATTGCATTATTTAATTGAAGAATAAATTTTTTGAAAAAATAAGTACCAGATGGATTATTGTTCAGGGGTTCTGAGAAGAAAGTCAAACTTTTCTCGAGCTGAAATCTAGTGTTACTGTTCTATCGAGAGTAATTTCTCATCTTGTGGATATAAAAGTACTTCAATGTTCAAAAGAGCCAAAAAGTGTGTGAGGGGAATGGCTCTAGCATATCGAGCATTTGTTTATTTGATTTTTTCTATGAACCATTTGTGCTACTGTTAATCTTTTTTGTGTTTGTGATTGTTGTTTTTTCAGTTTTTTCTTATAATATTGATAGAAAAATTAATAAAAAAGTATTTCAAGATGTGAAGGAATATTCAAAATGCGTCAGTATTATTTAAGCATCTCAAATTCAGTGTTTTTTTTTCTTTCAGGAATAGTATGTTTCTTGAATTCGATATGATAAATTGTAATATGCGACTTTCAAATATCTTAAAAACTATAAAAAATTTGTGCCATTCAAACTAAAAACAGATTTTTACTCAGTGTTTCTTGAGGATTCCAATTTTCCAATTCAATTTTTTTTATCTCATATACCGAGTGATATTTCTAACCTGACACGGAAATGAAATTTTTGGATACGGACCTGCAATTTTTGGAAATGTTTTCTTCTCGATCTGATGGAGAATATGTATAGTAACACGCTTGCCAATATCAGCTAAAAATTTGCCATATTGACGAAGATATGGGAGTTTATATTTTTAGCACTTTTTGCAAAAAACACCTGTATCTCTGAAACTAATAGCCTTATGGGACATTTAAAACCCCCAATCCTCATTCAGTTGAGGTCCTCTATCTCCAGTTAGCCGTTGTCCCTTTCTCACCAGTCACCCTGTATAAATGACTGTGTTTATTTTCATATAATATTCACAAGTTTAGGGGCTATACCTATTTTTCTTCTCGCTCTTTAGCTGCAAATGATGGTAAATACGAAAATTTGTCAATACAGTGTCAGAAATTATATACTTAGCTGGTAGGTTAGAGATATACTCAATCCTAATGGTATTTAAGAATCAGGAACATTCTCAAGCTCGGGAATTTGCTTTGAAAATAAAAATATTGTATTAAATATATTTCTAGGTTATGTTTATTCATTTCCCTTCTCTGACTGATGAACCCACAGAAATTTTTGGTGACTTTTTTAGTAACTAGAAATAAAGCCCCGACTGGACTTCATGGCTTGCTCTGATGACAATCATTTTGAAACGAACTATAGTAGCAACCCCTTGCCATTAATGAATATCGAAGGTATTGATTTCACTTTGGAACGAAAGGTTTTTTGTTACTGGTCAACGTATTGTACTTTGTTTTCGTCTATTGAGGAATACAAATTTGACAAGGGTTTGATAAATTTCATCATTTCATCATCTGTCATCCAACAGAGTAGGTCAGGTTGGCACCAATACATTGCATTGGCATAATATGTGCTCGGTGATTTCTGCGGTAGGACCACATAACCTATAGTTATCGAAGGTTTCTTTACCGATCGTGTGCAAGTGATATCTCGCAAAACAGTGACCTGTGAGAAGCCCCGTTAGTAGTCTTAACTCGTTTTTGACAACTGTACAGCTCGTAGAGCTTTCTCTTTCAGATGTGCAATAAGTCTCCCTACTTGTCTGGTGACTTGGTGTGTTTATCCCGTAAGAGTGTTTCTCTCTTTTTTCCCAATCATCATTCTCCGACCTTATCAGTATAGGTGATACTTAACATGAGCACACGGGTCGGGTGAAGGGACTGTTCCCTTTTTTTGCAAAAGCTTTAGCTTTCTTATTGTCTCAATGTTCTAGTGGGCATTTACCCAAACCAGAACTAGCTTGTTGTACTTCGTTAGTGTTGTGAGGGATTGTTTACAGCTCAAAGATTATTAGATGCCTTAGTGCCACCTGACAATGCAAATTCTGGCTCCTTCGCCAGAATTTCAGTTGGTAATTGTTTTCCCAAAGGCACTGATTCCCTATTCGGGGCCGTATTATGCCTATGCCTGCCCCTTGCTCCTTGAGGGGCGCAACTGTGTTTCAGATGAAATGGTTTTCACCTCAGAGTAAAAAGTAAACCTAGAGTTGCCTTCACGCATCTGTTATGCAGCCAAGTAGAATCTGTTCAAGCACGAACAAACTTCTGGCGTTGCGAATTCGTGCCGTATGTTTATTCCGTATTAGGATAATTGGTTCACCGTTCCCCTACTCTGACACTACTGGCTTGCATCTGTTACAGATAATTCTGTCAGTTTGGCAACATTGTCTGTTAGTGTTCAGTTTCTTGATACGATGTGTTTACATTTTCATTTCGATTTGACGTTCATAAACTGAATTATTTCAATGATTTGGTGGCAGTTTATTGTTGCTTAAGGCAATTCCGTCAATTATAGCTAGGGCAAAATTACGAAAATGTTGTATTATATCCAGGAATTGGAGAAATGCAAGTCTAACCAATTGTTTACTTCACCCCAGTGCGGCAGTGAAATGCCTTCCATCTCACTCTAATGCAGTACTATTCCCGCGTAGGGGTATCTCTATGTTTATTTCTTAAACTGAGATTTTTACAAACTCGAGCTAACATTTCAATACTGTCTTGGCGATGACCTATGATAGCTGCGTAGTTGTCATACTCGATTGGCATGGAATCTCTCGGTAGTGAAGGAAGCATATCACATTGTGAAATATTTTGATGTTCCTGCTAGTCATTTTATTATCAATTTCGAGGGTACTCATTAGAGCTTTTTTTCACATATACATATATGCAGCAGTTAGAGTACCAGTAGAACCTCTACTGCAACTGTAGGACAATTGTACTCCACAACATAAATATGGCAAACTTTCGAAAAGTTTTTGTTTTATTCCATTCTTAAATTCAAACTTTCTAGTAGCCCACTCATTATAATGTATTGGTGAAAAAAAGTCTCTGATCCGTCTTTTACTCACCTCAATTCCTGCAGTAACGCTTCACCCTGACCAATCGTAGACGTGCAAGCGTCCAGGCTCTGATCCCTGTGCTGCGAGGTCTGCTCCAGCAGCCGTTCGACCGCCTCCAAACCTTCAGCAGGACTCTCGTCTCCTTGCAGTTCTTGTCTGAGCTCGTCCACCCAGTTGCTCAGCTCTTTCTCGTGAGTGTAGAAAAGTACGGCGAGATCGAGGCGGCGTCGTCTCTGCTCGACGCGTGCCGCGAACGACGTAACATGCGCCTCCAATTCGTGGGCGACCGAGTAGATCTCGTCGGGTCACACTCGCCCGTGTGGGCGAGCTCCTCGGCCGCGGCCAATAGCTTGTCCGCGTTCGTGTAGGTGTTCTGGAAAGAGGAAACGAATTAGAATCTGGACAAATTTGAGGAGTTATTGAAATTAGGGTTATATTTGGGTGAAGAGCAGGTCAAAAGCAGGTCTAGTAGGGCACGAATTTAATATATTGGATGTTTCATTATATTTGCGCACCACTCGTGCTAAAATATGAAAAAAAGATTTCATTAACTTACCCTCTAAAACGCACCGTTTTCGAGGTACAAGGAGTTGTAGTCGAAAAAAAATCGCCTTTTCCGGAGCCTTTTATAGTACAGAAAATAGCTTTCGTGAGCATTTTCAAATCGTAATAAGCTAAGTTTTTCTCTCAGGTGTTAATTGGTGAAGGCTTTGAATGGTTAGTGGGTATTTCCCTCCTCAACTTCTACGCTAATGGAAAAAGGACGATTTTTTAAACGCCCATTTCAACCATCAACGTTTTCTACACAAAAAACTCATGGTCACACGCTTCAAGGTAGACCGTTTTCGAGCGAAATCCACGTTTATGTTGAATATATATTCGACTTTTTTTTACCTGTTCTAACGTTCGAATGAATTTTATTCACATAGTAAAAAAATTTTATTTGAAAAATTGTAAATTTCCAACATAAAAGTTGATTTTTCTCGAAAACGGTCGACCTCAGAGAGTTCCTATTTTGTGTAGAAAACATAAGCGGTTCAAATGGGAGTTTCGAAACCGTACTCATTCCATTAGCGTAGAAGTTGGAGGAAAAACACCCACTAACCCATCAAGACCTTCACCAATTAAGACTTGAAAAAAAAATCTGCGAAAACTTAGCTTATAATGATTAAAAAATACCCACGAAAGCTGTTTTCAGTAGTAATAACCCAAGGACTTTGATAATTCGATAATTTTTATGACAGATTTCGAAAGCTTTTTTCTTTTTGACTATAAGCAACAAGCTTGAGAAAGTTGTCATAAAATCTTTGAGCATTCATCAATGTAAAGGGGTTATTCGGATAGAAGATTTTTTGCTAATTATAGCGTGACATTTCGAAATATTAGATATATGAAACTTCAAAATCGAAATAAATCAATATGTGTCGATTGCAACGTGAAAATAGACCATGGTCTGTTATCGTAAGTAATTGCACAAGTGCATCAAAATTACCGATAATTTTGCATGACAGCGTGTTGTCAAAAAACTGCTTTTCTTCGAAAATGAAAATGGCCGAATGCAGTTTTTCAATGATAAATTCGCTGGAATGCGAAATTATCCGGTTATATTGATGCACGAGTGTAATTCGGGAAATATTTCCCGACTAACCTGTCAAATTTGACACTTATCGCTGTAATTAAGCGGTAATTGCATTCCATTTGCATAGAATTTTTAACAGGAGCAAATATTCAGTGTAATGTTGACATGATTGGGTGAAATTGTTGAAATGATATAAAATGAGCAAATTTGATTGGTTATTGGAACATCGAAAAAATGCAACAAAAGGCTCCGGGGTTATTCGCAAAAAAATTTTTTCTTCAATTTCACACCACGGTGAACGAAAACGGTGTATTTTAAAGGGTAGTTTAATTAATAAAATCATGTATAAATATTACAAATGGTGGTTTTCAAAGCAATAATCCTTTCCATTTTATCCAGGATACCTGCATGTTTTTACTCTGGAATAGAGTGCTTATTCGACGGGTGAAATTACAGTGATTGTTGAAGTGGAATTTCTGATGATGGAACATTTTTTGGAATATAATTTGGACTATTTCCATCTTTTTTGCTTCTTGTAGTTAACGTTTCGCTAGCATTCGCCTGCCGTTGTCAGGATAACACTTGAAAACTTTTAATTTTCAGAAAAGCACTTTCATCACTCTTTAAAATTTTTCTTTAGGTATTCTGATAGTTACAAGTTGTTGAGTGACAATGATTGGCGAATACTCGCAAAAACGTTGAATAAAAGAAGCAATTATGATCAAAATTGCCCTCATAATATTTAAAAAAATATCCAGTTTATAATTCAAACCGAAGGCATAAACTAGCGTTTTTCTACCACAATATGCCAACCTGAGGGTTACATATCCTGGATGTACGTTAATATCTGGAAGTGACAGAAAGATCCATTAACATCCTTCCAATTCAATGCTGCGCTTCAGGAACAAATTCATATTTCTTTGTATCGAATTCCCTGCAAAATGGCCGTCTTGTTTACTAGAATTATCGAAGTGGAAAATTTCTAATTCGACAGGTATCAGTTTGTGAAGCTTCGAAAATGAGTTCGGCTTAATCGGCCTCGGAAAACAATTGCTGTAGAAGACACAATTAGGTCGAGGAAGTACGCTTCACTTGGCCGCTTCTAGTATCAATTTCTATGAGCAAGATTGATATCATAAACATTGATCCCTTTCAGGGTAGGAGACAATATTTGCATCAAAGATTGTATACATAGGAAACGATACGACTACAGTACATGAGCGCTTGGGGTCAAATGTAAATTAATGTTACTATAGAATGGTCGATTTTTGGTTCCATCATAATTGATAATTAGTTTTGGAATCAATGTATAGTCCATTCACGAAAGGTTGAGCCGTCGGTTGGCCATGGAAATTTGGCATATTCCACTGTGTATATTAAAATTTTAGGTTATGTTCTTTATTTTCTTGTCAGATTGATAGGCAATGTTGTCAATATTGCATAGAGTTCTCTGACAACTCACGAGCTCGTCGATCGAGGCCGGGTGCATTCGGCAACGTTGACTTTATTTTACGTTATGATAGCAAATACTGCCAACTTCAGATAAATAAAGAAACGCCTACTATGTGCTCAACCTTTAGTGAACGGACTTTACAGTGCCGGCAAGCGAAAAGTGAACGTCTCTACAAAGAATACTTGGCTTTTTTAGTTGATTAAATCAGGCTATTCGTTAAAGGACGCTGGAAGAATCATTCTTACCTCATATAATATATCCCGTTTTCGAAGTATAAGAGGGATGCAGGGTGTTAAACGTCATTTTTGAACAATATTCTTATGAGTGTGGTCCGTTATGTCTAACACTTAAAGTATCGGTTTTTGGTCAAATCTCATTATTTTTGGATGCTCTATTCAGAAGAGTTGACGAAATCTGAAAAAAAATTACAAAATGGCGGAAAACCTGCAATGTTCCTGATTTTTCCGGTTGTCTTATTGAATTTAATTTCAGAATAAAGACAATTTTCTAAGAATTTTTGTGAATTTGTTTTTCAAAAACCGAACACAAATTTTTTAATATGTCTACAGCGTTAAACAAATTTCACCTGAAATGGATGAAATTTTTCACAGTTGTACTTCTTTCTATACCTATCACGTATATGAAAAATATTTTTTTGGGTTTTTAGAGAAAAAATAATTAAATCATTGATATGTCCAAACATTCTAAATGAATTAAAAAAAATTTCAGTGAAACTTAGTCGAATCGACGTAGGTATTAAATAGGGAATTGAGATTGTTCTGAGGATATTAATGTTCGTTGCCAAACAACGGTAGTTCGTAGTTCACAGAATTCGACTGAATTTGAATTTCACTGAATATAATTTAGCAAGTTGCTTGGCAACGAATATCAATATCCTTAGAACAGTCTCAATTCCCTATTTGATACCAACGTTGGTTCGAGTCCCAACTAATTTTCACTGGATTTTTTTATAAATTCATCTATAATGTTTGGACATACCAATAATTTAATAATTTTTACTCTAAAAACCCATTTTTTTTTATTATTTTAAAGGTCTGAACGAAACATTTGAATGGCTGTAGTAACGAAATGTTTGTTACTTTACGATTCTGTTTTCATATTCGTGATAGATGTAAAAAAAGTGAAAGTTCGTCCACTTTTCTGAATAGAGGACCCAAAAATACTGAGATTTGACCAAAAACCGTCACTTAAAGTGTAACACATAACTGACCACACTCATAAGAATCTTGCTCAAAAATGACGTTCAACACCCTGTATCTCGCTTATGCTACGAAAACGGGATATACTGTATAAGGCAAAAATGATTCTCCCGGTGTTCTTTACACGAATATAATATGGTTATCCAGTTTATGATGAAACACCCTGTAGGTGCAAAAAATTAGAATTCTGCCCCCCATACTCACGAAGTAACCTATATTAGAACAAGCCCTTCTGTGAATAAACCTTCTCAAAACAGAAGATTTTATCCGGTCATAAAAATGAGCCACTGGAAAGTTAAGAACCACTCCGTCACCTCTTAAATCCCTATAAATCTATGAGTTAACTAAAGCCATCTGGGACCCTACAGAGAACCTCCGGGACCCTATTCTAACTTTGATAGGATTCGAATTGAAACTGCATCGTTGGAAGCTTGTTGCAATATGGGGGAAGGGAAAATTATAAATCGTTTCTGTATTTGAGTATTTATTTGTTTTTTATTCGCCGTTCAAACATTCGTTCGAGGAAGGTTTGTTTTTTTAAAGGCAGAATAAAGAGACCTTTATTTTGTTTGTTGAACTGATTCACTTGTTTGTTAGGGTGTATTATAACTAAAGCTTTGTGTGTTTGAAAAGGGCAGACCAATCTGACTTACATGATGAATTTGAACGAATAGGTTAGGAGAAGCAATAAATGTGAGTAAATCAATCCACTCGCTGTCAGATAAATAGGGTGTATCCGAACACCATCTAAGAAATTTAAGGAGTGATTCTGTGATGAAAATTTGTGTGTGCGAATGGAATGAAAATTTTTTCCGAAATAATTACACCCTTACGAAGAAACAAAAAAATGTTTAAATGCTTAAATTTTTGGGAAAAGTTGTGGAGATAAAAAGTAGATGAATAAATGGCGTCTTTAATGCAAAAATAGTTCCTAGGGGTTGATTATATGAATTCCCTCTAAGCATACTTGGAAAAATCCTGAAATTGTACCCAATAATAAACAAGTGGAACAAAATTCAAATTCGAATAATACATTTTGGAGAGTATTTTTCCAAGATCTCTCTGAATTCTTCAAAACAATATATTGCTGAATAAGTTATTACCAACTTAATTTCGATTTTTCACAGGCCTCCAAAATGTCAATCATTGCTGGGTTCCATAAAACGTTAATAATAGAGAGGTCACAATGGAAGTTTCAGTTGTGAACGGGAAATTTTTGATAATGGCTCATTAGTTTCAGTGCTTTTTTGACATAAATCATCGATTCAAATTCTAATGGCTCTGTGAAAGTCATCATAATTCAATGAAAAAGTACGGAAGTTGCAAAATCAGAATAGAAATATATTGATTGATTATATCTTCCTTATATTAAAACGTGCACCTCTTCTAAAAATATATTCACCTTCAATAATAGTACTAGGTGTCCCAAATTCGATCATCACTGAGAGCATCTCGAGAACCATAAAGGTTAGATAGAAAATGTCCAAGGACTCCCGATCTCTTTTTCAAAATAATCAATTGCCAGCAGACAGATCCAAATATCTTAATTGAAACATATAGGTTGTCCCATTTTAGGACCACATACTTTTGACTTTTTCGAATCGGATGAAAGCAGCGTATAGGCAATGGAAATTACAAAAAAAAACTTTTTGGAATTTTTGTGATATCTTCAACAGAATACGAGATACAGTAGAGACTCGATAATCCGGAGAACGATAATCCGGATATTTACTAGTCCGGATTGACGTCAAGATTGTATTATGTCCTTATAATCCGGATTGCAAGACTCAATAATCCGAATTTCCGATCGTTGCATACGTGGTTTACGGTTCTAACTTGTCGTACCTCAATTTCTATGACGACGATCGGGCGTTCTTTTGGTATATAATAGTGCACAATGGTATAAGACAAAAAAAGTCACACAAGAATAATTAATTAGTGAAATGGAATGGAATGTTTCTACCTCCAAACCATACAGCTTTGATACAGCATATGGATCATAATGATATTAAATTAACAAAACTGAAATACCGAAAAGGCATTTTAGCACATATTTTTTCGATCCTCGAAGACGGGGATAATGTTAGCAAATGCATTTAGAGCATAGATCAATTCGATGCAGTCTGTTTATTCCATAACTCATGGCAATTACTGATATTCAGCTTCTGAAAGATATACAGGAGAAAGCTATTGTTCACCATTCTTTTTCCCTTACAGTAGAAAACGTAAAATATCTAATTATTCCAAATAATATATTTGTTTTATGGTTTCGATAATAAAGCCTATATTTATTTCAACCGTTTTTTTAAATTGCGGTATTCCGGATTCCTCATTAATCCAGATCATCCCTTGCATTAATCGATCCGGATTATCGAGTCTCTACTGTATAGCCAAATATTTGAAACAGCCATTTTTCAGAAACTCCTGTAACTCGAGAACCAATTCAGATATCTGGGATCTGTTTGTTGGCTATTGATTATTTTGAAAAAAGAAAATCTCGAGTCCTTGAACATTTTTTCTCTAACCCTCATGGTTCTCGAGATGCTTTCAGTGATCATCGAATTTTGGACACCTTGTACATTCGCTGCTCTGCCATATTTAACGAATTTCGCTCCTTTTGTTTCATTTCCCTTGAATACATTATTTATTTCCAAAAAATGTTCTCGGAGGCTAGGGAAATTTTCCACACTTACGACTTGAACTCAAGTCAAACTTCATTTATTCGTAAGTACTTGACTTTTGATGAAGCAACTTCACTTCAATTCTTCTTGAAATAATAAAGCATCGCGCTTATATTTTCCAGTATTTAAGTATTCATAAATACACCCCGTTCGGATATTATTGAGCACAAAGTAGGCCTTTGTTTATTTATCTGAGATTGGCATTATTTACGTTTACAGGCCTCGCCCGACGAGCTTTCGAGATCATAGAATTCTGGTTTGCGGAGAAACAATTTGAGGTCATACTATTGTTTATAATTTATATGCTTATAAAATAGTTTGCCGCAGCTAGAATTCTGAAAATGCCAAAGATTATTTCAGGGGGGTAAACCATAGACAAACTAAAAAATTAGATGAGCCACTCGTATATTCCGCGCCATCTGTCGGAGTATGAGACTAATACACGAAAAAATTATTTTCAATTTGATAGTTAGATGTCGTTGCATTCATGGAAATCCTATCGAGAAAATAGTAAGTATGTAAAATCCATAGAATTTATAACTAATCTATGGTAAAATCATTATTATCAAAAAACCTTTGAATTGTCAACTGACACAAGGAGTGGTTTGACACGTTCTTTTTGAAATATAATAAATTTCGATATGCCTGCAAGAGTGAAGATGTGCTGTGTTATTGGATGTGAAAATCGAGATGCAAGAAGGTAATTATAAAATATATATTATATATATATTCTGTTACCTATAAGAATTAAGATAGTTTTCAAAAAGTTTTTCATGTATTGAATAAGTTTAGTAGGTAAATACTCATATTTTGTATTATTGAATTCATTATTGTTAGTTTTTGAGAATGTTTTCAATGCAATTATTAGTTTATTGATTAGATATTATTTATGAAATAAATCTGTATTTTCAATTGGTGATACCTATTTCAGTTAATAAATTTTTATTCATTCCAGAATTTGATTATTGATCCTCATTTCTCGATTCCAAAAGAAAATCAGATGAAAGTTCGTTGCAGGTATTATTTTCATGAGAATAAATTTCCTCACTCATCGATAACTTGCACGAATCCATTTCTGATTTCCTTTTGGAAATTGAATTTCAAAAAACTTTTTGCCTCTTGTATATGGGAGTACCTACCTATTCAAAATGTGCACTACAGAATTCTTTTTGCGGCAGCTTTACGATACAGATTCCTTTTTCAATTGAGCTTTTTTCACGAATTAGTAATGTTCTACAATAACAGATGGCGTTGAAGCTTGTTCTACTAGTGTCTCATCTATTCTCCGTTTAGTTAGGTCATGGGGTAACCTAACACAAATTAATCCTTCCAAGCTTTTCGTCGATAGGGTATTCTCAAGTCAATATTTACACATTATCAACAATCATAATAATTACTTATTTTCTAGAAGATTTCATAAAGATGTGAATGATTCTGTTCATTCGCACTTCCTTTGCCTAATGAAAATGATAATTCTCGAATACATACACAATACCCTCAGCTTCTATTGTTAAAACAAAGATTTTTTTATTCAATTCAAGTAGTGAATCTGTAAAGTAAAATTTCAATCTTTTGTCTTTAAGTATTTATAACCGTATGAAATACGTTATCAATTTGTCAATTTTCAGATGTTGATGTAAATTGTCATCGTGAAAATCCGCGATTTATGCAACTTTACGTGAAATCGACAACATTGCGTATCATTCTAACAAGAAAATAAACAACATAACCTAAAATTTTAATATGCACAGTGGAATATGCCAAATTTCCATAGACTACTTTGTGCTCAATAATATGAGAATGGAGTATAAACTCCGACAACCTTCAGAATCCGTTGAAAAAATAAGCATCCACACTTCCCATCGTTATGCATTGTACACCCCATCAGGTTCAATCATAACAGGGAAGCAAAAAATTTCAATTTTCCTGCAGCGCCATATTCCAGTTGTCGCACTCTCTCGAATTTCGGGATCTTATTGCATCGTTCCGAACTGTTTTTATTTCCGAGTGGTGTCAACTTCAGACGGTTTGTATTTCATCCCTCGTTTCCGGCGTTGAAATGAAAGCCCCGTTATTTTCGTACTTTTGTCCCGACGTCATTTGGGAGATAATATATTCTACCATCGGCAATAAGGACTTAGACAACACTTTTTTTGTGTTCATTAAGCAAACAGCCCTGAAAAATAATTCCCAAACGAATGGAACTGTAGAGTATGTGCTCAGAAGCTTCTGTGGACTCTTTATTTTACCAATTATCGCTTCATTTTGAAAGTTTCATAACGGTAGTAAATTAAAGCATAAAGATGATTCATGGCGGAAAGGTTCATGTGAAAAACCTATTTCAAATAGGGTTGCCAGTAATGACTTGGGTATGTAATATTATTAAATGACATTTTCAAAACTGAGTAATTTCCTCATTTTGGATAAGGCAGATTTCAAACGCTTCTTCGTACATTAATAGGAATCATTATGTTGCGTTACTATTTTGCCGATTTTTTTTTAAATTTTGAATATAATTATAGTATAAACATGGCAAGATCGTGTTGAGCTGGTTAGCCTGTATTACCTACCAAAATCAAAATTGTGCCCGAGCGGCTACAAGGATATATCCTAAACCTAGAGTTCGCCATAAGTACATACTTAATTGATGTATTGATTTCAAAATTGGTTCGGGTTCATTAATGGATAGGAAATAGCCCCTCATTGAAATTGCGAATGATGAAGGAGCGTTAATGGGGCAACTTCAGAAAATGTGATAATAATAATCTTACAGTTCGGTTAAGTCAATGAAACTTTATTGAAACGATTTTAAAGGTTCCATTGTTATTAATGAAATATAAACTAACATTGTGAACATTAAAAATACACAATCAAAATTTAAGAAAAGCCATGAGCAAGTGCTTTTGAGCGTTCGTTCATTGATGGAGCAGTAATGCTATTTCCTCAAAATTTTGTATAGGACTTGATATTCATGCTATGTATATGGATGCAAAATCTAAGCACGATTGGAATTATATTCTGGAAATTTTTCAAAAAATGAAATATGTAAAAAATCAATATTTGAAAAAAAAATAATTCGATGGTTCAGATGATCCGATCCTCTTTGAATTTGGAACTTTGCATAAACATCCAGTATAGTATATCTTCATTCACGTAATAAATTCCACTCAAATCCGATATTCCATTTGAATTTTTTATGGTTCTGTTAACACTATGGCCACAAAATTTTGCATGTGACCGCAAAATTTTATTTTGAATTGGTTCGAGTAGGACAAAATACCGGCAAGTTACGTTCGGGCAACTTCGGTTTTTGATCGTCTCAAGGCCTAGTTACAGTGAAATGTGGTTATATGGAGCCAAAGTGAATTGATTCTGAAAATTTCATTATTTTCACATGTTCTTTACATGAAAATAAATGAAAATCATTTTCCTTACCGAATTTATGACTCTTTGAATAGGTTACACATCGAGTGCTGGACCCTGTAATAAGCATTGTTCATTTTTTGTCATTTCAGTAATTGCACACCACTTCACCCTCCAACTTTTCAAAGCAACCCTATCCTACCAATATATCAGACGATAAAGAGTATAGGTGTTGAGCTCACACGGAAAAAAATCAGTTATCCGAATCGAGTCCAAATTGATGTTACTCCAGACTTTCAAACTATTCAACACGCATGAGTTGCATTACACGATCCAATATTACCGACAAAATCATGAAGATAAATGCCAGGAGGAATAAAAGCTTAAAGGGATATAAAAAAATTGTCCGTTGAGGAAAAAGCGCCGAGAGAGGTGGATTGTTTGGGTCTGAAAACCCTGTGGAAACATCTCATTACCTGGAAAATCCCACGGGATTATGGCTGAGCGCGAAAAATAAAACTTCTAAACTAAACTTCCATTGAAAGTCCTAATGGATGTTTCTCTATTGACGGCGGATTGGTACGAAATATCAAGAATGTCGTTACCACCTGAACTTTGCTTTTATGAATCTTTAAGCGAATGCTGCTTTCAGGAAAAATGTTAGAGGTAGACGACCGGTTTTGAAGTTAAACTTTTCCCCCAAAAAGGATTATAATATGTTTATATGCGAGGTAAGTAAAGGAAATATTGATTTCATCAATATATTGTTGCTTGGTTTCTCGAAAATATTTGGTGGTTTGTTCTCAGCCAATTCCAGAGGAAAGAAAAACAGACGACAACTAATTTATGCATTAGTATTTTAAACTAACAATTTGTTTAATTTCTTTGTGAACAAAAAATCACTCCTGCCTTTTTTCGGATGGGCGGCCATTTTTATGTAAAAAGTAAAGCACCTTAAGGTAGCGTCTCTACGACATAATGTGTCAAAGATGTTTTATTTTCTTACATAAAAACGGCGCCCCACACGAAAAAAAGGCAGGAAAAATTGTTGGTCCTGAATTGAAAGAAGAATTAAGAAACACTATCAGTTTTAAATATCCCAGTGGCGAACTCCAAAAATTCAATATAATAACATTCAAACATATAAACATAATCAGGATCAGAATAACGTCATCGAACGTCAAATGAAAATTTCTCGGATCATTTTAAGAAGAAAAGTGCATAAGAGTATGGATGCGAAACGGCTTCTTCACCGAGATGTAAAAGTTCAAGAAATTTTGGATTTTGAAAAATTATTGAAGTTTTCACAGCCGCCCGAAATATACAAGATGCGTCAGCAAAATGTGGGGTAAAATAGCGCCTAAATTGTTATAAGGTTTACAAAAATCTACAAACTAAAAAGAGATGATTTTTAAATATACAGGATGAGACGAAAAAAGTAACGAAAGAATATGTAGCTTTATATGACCTAATTCTTTCGAGGACAACTAGAGGTTCACACTTCACCTCATTTTTCAAATTTCATTGCAGCGTTACCACATTTTTAGTATTTTTGTAATATTTTTAGTATTTCAAGGGCTTCATCAAAACTCTTATTGCAACCGCTGTTTTCAATCTAGATAAACGAAATTTTTACAGTAGTTAGGTTGAGGTATCACCTTAATCAGTCAGTGAACGTCTGAAATTCATATTAGACACTCTGTATAAGAGTGTCTAATATGAATTTACCAATTTACTTGAATTAAATATGCGATAACTCGATTTTTTTAAATGGAACAACCTGTATTCTTCTCTTGCATGAATTTTGTTTTTCAATTGTCTCCATATTTTACAAAGTATATCCTATACGTGAATCATTTTTTTGAGATATTTTACATTCTTCAAAAAATGATGCCAACAAAATCGTCTGTACTAACTTTGTTTGTATCTATGCTAAGAACTATGTATTAAAACTGACTAATAAAACTTTAAACATTTTTCAACTTTGAATTAAAACTACTACACTACAATCTATTTTCAATATCGCTGATTCACATTCGGGAGTACTTACAGTATTTTCGCATATATTGTTGCAAAAGATCATTTGTTAGAGTGAAGGAAATTTGAAAAGAGTTGTAGAATTTGAGTTTCATGTTGGTTATATAGCACATCTGAAGATAAGAGAAAAAATCAGCTTAGTTCATCCGATCACACAATTTGTTTTCAAATAATGCGCTTTTATTGGCTTGGTTTTTTTTTAAATGTGAACTCTCTGAATAAAAAACCTTCAGACGTTTACCGAATGATAAAGCTGATACCTCAAGCTAACTACTATAAAAAATTCGTTCATCTAGGTTGAAAACCGCGGTTTCTATAAGAATATTGATGAACCCTTTCACTGAAAAATCCTAACAAAACGAATTATGTTCTAACGCCATAATGAAATTTGAAAAATGAGGTATAAGTGTAAAGCTCTTGTCCTCGAAAGAGTTATGCAATGAAATACAGGATGTTACACTTGAAAAAACTATGTATTTTTCTGTAACTTTTATTTGACGCACCCTGTATATAAAGAATATTATTTTTAGTTTGTAGATTTTTGTCAACCATATTACAATGTCATATAAGTTTTTTTTAAAAAAGTATAGTTTATGCGCTATTTTAGCCCCACGCCTTGCTGATGCACCCTGTATATTATGTGGAAGCTACAAATCAATGAAAATGACAGGCAAACTAATTCAAACAGTCAATTTTTTTTATACAAATTATACATGAGACATTGATAATTCGAAGTTAATCCAAAATATCGTATCTAAATTTTATTAAAAAATTATGTTTTTTTGCGGAACTTTTTATTTCTATATTGAATCGTTCATCATCGGCAGGATAATAACCGGTTGAATAAGACGACACTGGAATAATTACTGGTTATCTTTATTTATCACCTTATTGTTTCCACTTCTTGGTTCCCACTTCTCTGCTAGAACTCCATGGTAAAATCTAACATACTGTGGTCGAACTGAATTTGTCCGCCGAAACTCTTTGTTCGATGTAATTTATGTTGATTTGTATTAATTAAACAAACAAATTACATACTTCTAAATTGGGACTCGAACCGGTATCTTCACAAAAGACAACACACCGTGTGTGTTCGGACAATAGAGTTTATGGCCTGCTAAATATTGATAATTTTCAACACATGTTCAGAGATGGATATCTTGTTTTACGGAATAATTCTGATTGCGGCAAATAACTGGTGAATTAATCCAGATTTAAATACACTATAATAAAATTAACTAGAAATATTCATGGTAGGTTTAGTTAAGGTTACGTTAGCTTAGGTAACTAGAAATATTTATGGGTTTATTTAAGACATGAATGATGAACAAGCATCTCGTTACAAATCTGTGCTCTACAAACTCTTTTGGCAATTTAGAAATACGCAAGTGAATCCACAGCATTAATTTTTTCTCATCATCCTACGATATTAATAGAGTATACCAGATAACGCACGAAATAATGGTAGATACTAATAGATAATAATGATAATTACTATTATTTCCGCAGAGTATTTACGAAAATATAAATGAAGAGTGGAAATTCAAAAGGGTCTAAGTGCCAAAAAACTTAAACTAAGATATTCCATAAAACATGTCTAGGAAATATGAAAAAAATTAAATAGAAAATTAATTTTTCATCAGAAATGATGACCTTCTGTAGCGGATGGCACATAGACCGTTTTGTGCACTATTGGCCTTAACACATAGACCCCATATAGAATGAAATCTAAAATTTCGTGGAAGCACTTTGATCTTTTTGAATTTCTACTCTTCGAATATGTTTAGAAATTTTCATTATTGGAAATCATGAAATAATGAATTAAGCACTTTTCTTCATTTCCTAGAAGGAATATTTGATAGATTGTGTTTTATCGCAGAAACTCAAACTATAATATTTATATTATTTTCAAGTCATAGATCCAAGCCATCATTGCGAGTGGTGAAGTCTATTTATTCATGACATTCATAATATCCCTTCATTTTCATATTAAGTTCATTGACCAACTCCTCTGATAGTGACAATTTTCAAATAACAAATTAATTTCTTTGATTCCTTCCATTCACACCATGGACCTATAATACTAACTGGACGTCGAACTTCCTAACTCTCACTTAGAAAAATATGAGGCAAGTGCCGTCATTTGCAGTTTGGGATGAAACTCGAATATTTTGATGTTCTATGCCATCTGTGCTTGAATATTTTTCATTGAAAAATTGACAACCTCTCAAGTAAAACCCAAACTGCAAATGGCCGCCATTTGCCTCAAAATGTTTGACATGTTCGCTATCTAGTTAGTATTATAAATCTATGATTCACACCTTGTAGAGCACAGAATATTTTTATAATCGCAGAGTTTTTATGACTTCTTGACATTATTATGCTGGGGTCTCCGAAATATCATATCCAGGAATGTGTCTGTAATCAATCAACTGCCCTGATAACCAACAATTTCCAATGCAAAAATTACTAAACGATGTTTATGTAAATATTCGAAAGAGTTGAATGAAAATGTAGTGAATGAGATTTTATATTGTATAATACTCTCATAGAAAGCTTATTTTTCCACTGGTTCATTCACAAAATTCGTGAAACAATATCAATTTATTCTGCAGTTGTATTATAAATAAATACCTTACTGTCCTTGTGAATATTGAAAATCTATTAAAATTAGAGAAACTCACTCAAATTTGACATAAACTCATTCATATCTCAAGTGAAGAAACCCACTTATGAAAACATTTAGGCATGAGATATTTATTTTTCAATATTTCTACAATAATATCTTGTGCAGGAAATATTGAAACATATGCATAAGTGAGTATAGTTGAGATCTTAATAAATTTATATTGATTTTCAGGTTAAGCCTCAGTATAATACAAGCATTAGTTATAAGTCGTGATTGAAACGACATAAGGCGAATTTTGGCCGTGTAACCACAACTTACCATAGTTACATACTTGACTTGTTCGATTAAATGTCGATCGCCCAATCCAAATGATATGAAATCAAAAGATTAGCATCTATTTTAGTTAAGACAATCGGCAATAAACGAAAAATGATCATCGAACAGATACAAATTGGGTTCCACCTGATAAAAACTGAGAATTCATAAACAGGAAACCTTCATGGATTGGTCCATTACTCAAACTTGGATAATCAAAATATATAACATGCCATCATGATTTCTGATGGAAATATTAGATATCCAGTATGAGAAATTAAGTGAATTTAGACCAGAAGTTATTTTAGGTTCATTCAGACATATGTAAGCCTCAAGGAATATGCAGAACATACCTTTTAATTGTTATCAATGGGAAACCCTAACAGATTTAAACCTTTTACAATGTTAATAATATTATGTTAATTTTCATTATATCATAAATTCATTCAATTCCATTTGGAGTTTATGAAGAATTTAATATAACATGATTCAACATACAATTTTTTGTATTGTATATCTAGATAGACCAAAGCTATAATATTATTATTTTTTATGCAAATAAATCTATCGACTGATAGATGAATTTTTTGGAACCCACTGGTGAAAGGATATTTCTGAACGCATAATAAGTATTCGATATAAATATATGAAATTTAAATCATCCATTTTTTCTCCACGATTTCTACATTCTACTTTCTAAAATGGAATAAAAATTGAAAATGAGTATATGCATACTACGAAAGTGTTGTACAGCTGAATATTCCAGGGTCTAATATAAGTGATGTTCAAAATTTGGTCCTTTTACGTGGGCAGAACATTCCAACGAATTTTTTCAACAGTTAAATATCAAAGTTCTATACATAGGGCTAAATATTGAAGCCGCACGGATTTCTAGATATAATATTTTAGAGAAAATAAATTAAATCAGAATAACTCGAGAAATATTCAAACGATTCGATATATTAACGAACTCAACCGAGCTATTCCGACATTGCACCAACCCTGAAAAGTTCGAGTTAATACTCATTTTCTTTAAGAAACTGGCCGGCCAATTTTTGGATTCGAATTATTCATCAGTTAACCGAGTCGTTTAAGACCAATTTCGGTTCAAAATTCGAAACAACAAGACATTTTTTGCAGAACTATGGTAAATTCCGTTCGGATATTATTGAGCACAAAGAAGTCCATGGATATTTGGCATATTCCTCTGTGTATATTAAAATTTCAAGTTATGTTTTTCATTTTCTTGTCAGATTGATACGCAATGTTGTCAATATCAAGAGAAAGTTGCACAAATCGCGGATTTCTCACAATGTCGATTTACATCTGAAAATTGACAAATTCATAACGCAATCCAGACAGCTCTAACTACCTAACGACAGAAGAATGAAATTTTACTTTACAGACTACTACGTCCATTGAATAAAAATATCATTGTTTGAATAATATAAACTAATGAAATTGTAAATGTATTAGAGAATTATCATTTTCATTAGTCAAAGTCAATAGAAGTGCAAATAAACAGAATCGAGTCAAATGAAGAAGGAGTTCTGAAGCAAACATTAGGTATGTGACGACCAAAAACATTGTATGTTCAGAACGAATCATGACACATCTGGAGTAAAAAATGGCGGATGCTTTACTTGGAGTGATTTCATTCACATCTTCGTAAAATATTCTAGAAAATCAGTAATTATTATGATTGTTGATAATGTGTAAATATTGACTAGAGAATATCCTATCGATGAAATAATCTTCGGCATTTTTCAGAATTCTGGATGTGGCAGAATTTTTTATAAGCATATAAATCATAAAAAATAGTATAACCTCAATTTGTTTTTCTGCAAACCAGGGTGCATTCGGCAACGTTGACTTCATTTTACGTTATGACAGTAACTAATGCCAACCTCAGATAAATAAACGAAGGCCTTTTTGTGCTGAATAATATCCGAACGAAGTATACACTGCACGCAAAATTTAAAACCTCCTATTCAGTGAAGATATTCTTCTCACAACAGTGTTTCTTCATGAGAAAGGACCAGAGAGTAAAGAATATGAATACAATTTCCCAGCATTTCAATCTTGGCCAGGTTGGATAGCAAAGGTACATCGGAAAAAAGAAAAAAACAAGCACCGTTCTTCCAGACGTGGTAATTATAATATTCACGGCGCCGTAAAACCGCAACAAATTCAGTTTAAGCGCTGATATTATCTACGCCGGTTTCACAGATCGAAATAAAAATTATAATGGCCGATGGAGAGAAGACCACTCCCGCACTTCTGATCGGTATTCAAGCAGATCGCAAAGACTTAAAAATATCGATATTCTTCGGTAGGTTCTTCTGTTCTCGATTCCGAACTAGTTCGCATAGTAATTAAATCTTGAATTCGAAATTATAGTTGAAAGGATTTCAGAAATCACGAACTAAAATTAGTATCGAAATGGAACATGGAGCTTAGGAACTCTAGAGGGAAAATATTCATTTAATTCTAATCGTCCTAACTATTCCAACTACTGCGACATTAAAGCAATTTTATAAGAAGGGAGCCTTTCAATTTTACATCTATTTTATATCATATATTTCGCATTCTCGTCTTAAATGATACGTCATTTTTTCCAGATTCGGCTCACGTAAGAAATTATATATTTTTATAATATACTTCTGTAGTAGTAGTATATCCTCTAACTACAGAAGTTGCCTTGCTAAGTTCTTTATTGACAAAATTATGCGATGGTTCTCGATATGAATTTTTGGACGGAATTTTTAGTTCGTTCATGGGTAGAACAACTTCCAACTATTCTTGGAAGTTATTGTGTTCAGTTTACGCTCGGTCGTACTGTAGATCCGGCATAAACACGATAATTCCCAGAAGGAACTACTTCAAAATTTTCAGGGATTTCCAATTTAAGAATATATGGAATTCAATACCTGAAGATTTATATTTGAATTATTCTTCTCAAACTATGAACAGCTCGAAATCGTCTCTGGCATCACGTCAAGGTTATCTTAATTTTTTTTCAGAAATGGTATATTTGGTTAAAAAGTACGACTGGCTATTATTATATTATAACGTTTTATATACATCCACTACGTTACTGTTCATATCGGAGAAAAAGAAAAATAAATAATTTCAAGAACGTAATTGTTATTTCAGTAGAATTAATCGATCGTTATTGCGAATCGATCGAAATGTCATACTTAGCGGACAGTTTGAATTTTAAACTGAGATATTTAAAAGAAATGATGATTTTACTTTTTGGCTTTTGTTTCAGTCATAATGGCGATAAACATTTCTTCAATGCCCCACCGTTATGGTGTGCGGTGCAAGAATGTATGACAGCAGAATTTGAATTCAATTCAATTCTACCTATGAACTATAATTTGACATAAAAACGATGTTAGCGGCTTTAGAATGAAGTTTGAACCATCCCATCCAAATCCGGCAATGTTTTAGTTGACCTATGGCTGAATTGATCGCCACTCAGATCTGACAGTTTTTCACCTATAAGTGATTTCACCATTACTTACTTCTAAACACTCAATTTAAACTCTCTGTGAAAATCTTCTTTGATGTTAATGTCTTTGATATTAACCGAATCGTATACTGTAAACATTTCACAAGTATAAGAAACTTCAACACGCTTGTTTGTAGTGGAAAATAGTATCTCTATTATGCAACGAGTGTATAATGATAGCTATCATTCACGAGGTGTAGTTTGGGCTACGAGCCGTAAGCGAGTGGCCCAAATCACCAAGTGAATAACAGCCATTATACGCGAGTAGCATATTATACATTATCCACAATTATTGAATATATTTCTTGACGATATTTTAACATGGGGCGACCGTGACAAAACCCTTATATTACAAGCGTAGAAAAAGTCAAGTTGGCACATGAGAAATTTTTGAAGAACTTGTAATTGTATATTTTGTAATAAAAATTGCTGTAATTGATGAAATAAAAGTAGATTAGACCCTCGATTGACAAAGTATACCCATATTTTTTAGTTGGAATACTTCTGAATACTGAAGGAATATCAATTTAAAGAATATAATATTGAAGCTAAATTTATGACGCATCTGACAGCAGTGAATAATAACTCATTATTCACTAGTGTGGGTATAATTATGGTACAGCAAACAGAAGTATAATGGGTAGATTATACAATAGTTGTGGATGAAAGATATTTCAAATTTAACTGTTCTAATACTCCTGATATCCATTCTATCCACTCATGAATTCAACAATATTGATGACACAACATGACAGAAGCTAAGATCAGAAAATAGAAATAACTCTCTGACGCACATAAAAAGGCGTTAAACACTACAGACCTAATGTCATTGCTTTTCTCTTCTTCCTAACATATGTCACTGTCTGTGACACAATTAAATTTGTCACAGGATAACCGTCTTCCCTGGTTTCCTCAACATCGCAGTATCACTATCAGCCTAGTGATGACATCAACACTCAAATTACCGTGAAGCCATTATTTTTTATTACATGTGATCATTTCAAGTACAGTCGTCAGAGAAATCGAATTATGCCGCTCAAACAAATTGCAACATCCCCTATCGTAATAATTCAATAATGAAGGGGGATGATTCCATTGGCTGAATAAGATGAATCAACAGATGTACAATATCGATCAGAAATGAGTAATTTGCGATGATGTGAAAATGATTGGTAGGGAGCTTTCCAATAGACCGAAGAGAAGAGAGGAAATTGTATTTATTTACGATATTTCAACGAGATAGCTAAAAATCCAGCTCTGTGAAGAAATAGATTGAACAGTACACTACATTATACATATTAATCTGGATTTTCATGTCTACACTTATCGAGAATGGTGATGTCTTTCATGTTGAATTTCATACTATGTCTTGTATCTATCACGTGTTGAGCAAAGGAACATCTTGTTTTGTCATTTTTGCATTCGCTTTTATGGATGTTATTCTCCCTTTGAGATTTCTAGAGGTCTGGCCTATGTAGTATTTAGGATAGTTTTGGCAATCTATTTATAAACCACGTCAGTTGAAATTCCTTCAGGGGTTCGATCTTTTAGTTTGGTGAAAGTTCGGTTTATTGATTTGATTGACCTTTGTGGAAATCTTAGTCCATCAGTATTTTTGAAACTGTTGATAATTTAGTTTGTCAGATCGTCGATTTTGGGGAGAACAGCATACGTTTTTCTTTTATGAGGTTATTCTTGTGGTGGTGTCATTATCTCACTGGTAAGGTGTGGTATGTATTTACATAGTAGTCGTCTGGGATATGGATTCTTCGACAGCAAATCAAATAATCTTTTCAGGTTTTTTTTATGTTGGATGATCTTGATATTTCTGTCTTTCATTCCTAATACAAATTTTCTCCCTGAACTTGTTCTCTTTGTTCACCAGTCTAGTCATATTCTATTATCCTTTGTTCTAATTAATAATGTATCTAAAAATGAGTCTGATGTCTGATTATCTTTTATTTTCATGGTGAATTGAATGTATTTGTCTTGATCATATGTATTGAAGTTAAAAAAGTTCCTCTTTTTTGTTATAAATTACGCTACAGATAATGTCATCCACAAACTTTTTTAAAAGATGTTGGTTTTAATGATAGCTTAGTTATTCTGTCTATTATGTGGTCATCCATTATGTATTGGGATAGGATAGGTGAGACGGTTGTTCCAATGGGTATGCCAACGATTTGTTAATAAAAAATTCAATCGTAAGAAAAGTAAGTGTTGTTAAAAACTCTAGTATTTCCAAGAATTTATCTTGTGGTATGTCGCAATGGATGTTATATCATTCCAATGTTTCCTTATTGTATTGATTGCACAGTTTCTGAACAAATACCGCCGATATGTGCTATTGATTTTTCTCTACTTTTGCAAGTTTCTTATTTCTTCATGTGATACTCTATGGTATGGTATTATAGTTATAACTAACAGGAAGTTGATAGTAAAAAGCAACTTGAGAATTAATTCCTTCAACTTATTTTAACAATTTTTAATCAAAATTTAAATGAGAATGTTTGAGGAATTATTTGAATGAACGACGATATCATTGGATTAAGAATACGACAGAAAATATTCTCATTCTAGAAGCAAACAACTTCCCTTCCCAAGTACTAACAGTAGCCATCAGTGACACTACTTCATGTTCTTGACAACTCAATGGAGGGTTCTTGCTGATAGAACAACCAGGAAAAGGAAATGCCTGTTATTCACATGGAGACGTACGTTTTTAATATTATATTAAGAGCAAGTAAAAGTTGAAAAAGTACCTACCTCTGGATCTCAAGAAACTCGATGATTGTTTTTGTGATTGGTGTTTTGTTAAGTATTAAGAACTCAATTTCCGAGTATGGATATGCTCGACGTATAGTTTCCGACATATCGAATATTTAATGTTGAGGGTTGAAAAAACTACCTCTGGATACCAAGGGAAATTGATATTTTTTTCAGTAATTATTCTTTCTTATAAAGATCCTACATACCGAGTACTATTATACATAAGTTTGTCACACGTTCTTATCATTATTCCGATAATGAATTCGATATTTAGGACGATATACCGCTGTTTAAATCTATGCGAGATGATTACCCCTCAGTAGGGTCCCTTAGCGAAAAACAGAAGATTCGAAAAAACATCACTTGGAAAGCCAGACCTGGTTCAGAACATCTTCCTGGCCAAAGGAGTTCTACTTAAACGACTGCTATATCGTTTCGACCGAATGTCTGTAATTTTCGAATTTGAGCCGAAAATGGTTTCAAACGATTAGGGTTCGACTCCATGATGACGAATCCGTGGTCAAATTGAATTCTGTACTCTGTGAGCTCCATAACTTTCGAAGGGATTGGATTGTACTAGCGACTTGAGATTTTCAGGGTGAGTTAAGTTCATTAACCAGCCGAATCGTACTGAGTGTTCCATGAAATATGGCCATTCAAAATTTTGTCCCCAATACCTCAGACAAAACGAACCCAATCGAAATGAAATTTTGCGGCCACATGTAAGATGCTCATAATGCGGCGATCCCAAAGGCGTTATTCACGACAGTGAACCACGCTTTCGTGAAATACACTTCTGTGTGAACGCATTCCTCACTAAAGCAAGTTAACGACTACGCGTTCACACAGAAGTGTATTTCACGAAAGCGTGATTCACTGTCGTGAATAACGCGTCGTGGGAACGCCGCATAATAAGCCTCATGCATAATTTTGTGTCCATAATGTTAACAGAACCATAGATAATTTAATTGGAATATTGAAAAAAAGAATCTTTCTATTTTCATAAAAAGATATCCGCTTCGAGTTATTATTCTGTGAATGAATTCATCATCTGAACCATATAATTTCATTCTTTTAATCATTGATTGTTTACACATTTCATTTTTTGATAATTTCCAGAATGTATTTCCGATCGAGCTGACATTTTGCATTCATATACTTAGCACGAATCTCCTATACAAAATTTTGAGATGAACGAACGCTCGAAAGCTTTTTCAAAAAATATTCTACTGAGTTTTTCCATAGAAATATACAATAACTTCATGTTTTTGATAACGCAATGGAGGGGTCGCCGAAATTATCGGATGAAACTACGAAATAATCAAATATACTAACATCGGCCATCGTTCTTGCTAATCGAACAACTAGGAAGAGGAAATGCCCGTTATTCACATGGGAACGTACGCTTTTATTATATTAAACACACGTTATTTTTCCATGAATGAATATGGTCGCATAATAAACTGCGCAATTTCGAACGATCCGCATTGTGCATCCTGGCATTAGTATGGGTCCGATTCCGATCATCATTGCAACGGGACCCTACGCCGACCAATTAAGCGGAGGAAAATGCGATTGAAGAACGCGTGTGTTGCTTCTCGATCGATGGCTATGTATGCAAATTGAGAAGTGTGCTCAGAACGAAAATTATGATGTGAAAGATGGGATAGAGTTGGAAGGTGCTCCGTTGATAGTTAGCAGTAGAGATTCTTCACTTTTATGAAATCAGCTAACTGGCTATGGAAGTTGATGTATTTTAATGAAAATTTGGGTAAATATCGAATTTCGTTGACCAGCAGATATCGACCAGATTTTAGTGTCATTGTATTCATTGAGTCTTCCTGAACAACATTAGTGAAACCAACAGATGGCGGTCTGTCTTAGTTTAGAAAATATGCGCCCCCAAACTTCCAAAAATGTTACATGTTCACGTCGCTTTTTTCACTATGAAACCACTAATTCACTGATCCAATTTAGTCCATAAATCACCTTCGAATATTCAAATAACTATTCGAATAGTTCCATTTCAGGTATATTCAATAATAATTAATGCAGAAACATCGAAATTCTAGAGGTAGCACATATCCTTAAATTCTAAGGAAAGCCCGCCGTTCTTCATGGTAAGTTTGGCACCTTCGGCGAGTGACATTTCAAATGATGGCAGGAATGACGGGATGTTTCTGCATTAATTATTGAATATACCTGAAATGAAACTAATCGAATAGTTATTTGAATGTTGGAAGGTGATTTATGGACTAAATTGGAGCAGTGAATTTGTGTTTTTAGAGTGAAAAAAGTGACGAAAGATGAAACATTTTTGGAACTTTGGCGGTCCATATTTTCTAAACTAAGACAGACCGCCACCTGTTAGTTCCACTAATGTTGTTCAGGGAGACTCAATGAATACAATAACATCAAAATCTGGTCGATATCTATTGGTCACCGAAATACGATATTTACCACAATTTGTTATGATAAACAAGTAATAAGGACCTCTTAAAATACAACCCCCAAATATTGATAAACTTTTTCTTCAGCTTAATATTCAAGGTATCCAAATTTTTTTCTTAACTCATCATAAGAGGTGTTAAAAATGTAAGAGTTAAAGTTTACAACCTAGTCCGCCCCTGGAGAACTAAACAAGATAATTTAAATATTAGGGTAGTTCAAAAATTGTTACAGTTTTTTGGACAGCTTTATTTCAATTTCATATCCTTTTGATACATCGCCAACATTTTGAATCCTGTGTGATACGAGCCTTAAAAAAGAATGGCATAGGATTCGAAATGTTGGCGATGTATTGATGTATTAAAAGATACCAATTGAAATAAATCTGTTTAAATTACTGTAACAATTATTCAACTACCCTTATATTTAAATTATTTTGTTTAGTTCACCAGGGGCGGACTAGGTTATGAATTTTAAAGCTTAGATGTGCTATAAATATAAAGGTTTAATTACTAATTTCCGGAAGAAAAATTATATGCGTAATATTTTAATTTCACAAATAGAACTTTCTCTCGATTAATAAGCATAATTGACAAAACCAATTTTGAGCATAAACAATATCTCAGAATATTCATTCTATGGAATGAGCAGTGATCATAACTGCTTGTAAGTTTTTATTTTTTCCGAGAAAAGTATCGACTGTATCGAAATTTTGCACGAGATTTTTTTTCTCCAAAATTGAATGGAAAACCATAAAAGAATTTATTTAAGAAAATCTATCCCACGAAAACAATTTTGAAGGAAAATCATAAGGGGTTGTTATTTTAAACCCCTAATAATGAAGTTATGGGATCCAAAAAAAATTGTGTGAGTAACATCTACTTCATGAATCATATTATGTATAGTTTTATGACTCGGTGTTTTTCAGGACTCCCAAAAAAATCAAAACTGTCAACTCGTCATCGCCTTTCAAAGGCTGTATCTTGGAAGGGAGGTCGATTTCGAAAAAAAATTTTATGAGCTACCCCTGCTTATTTTCATCGAGGATTCATTTCCCTAAACCCCTCGTATTTCTTTCTTTACAGACACCCTGTATAATAAACAATTGTTATTAGACGACATAGACAATCATAATTGAATGGCCTCTTCCACCCACCTCCTTTGACGTGATTTTTAACAATCAGTCGTGGTGATGAAAAACCAACGCAATATTGACATCAAGTAACAATCATAAACTACACGGAATGACCCATGACTTGACACTTTTTTCCTTCAACTGTGACCCCCATCATCAAGTCTACTGGACAAGTTGATTGCATCCAGCAATCTTGATTGTAAACGCCTCGTACCCTTGTTATACCAATTTCCATTGAAATATATGGATTAAATTTTCTCATATTCATGGTGTGGGAATAATTCCGAAGGGTCCGTGACCCAGGTCCTATTAGGCGAGCACAGAGAGGTTACTAGAGCCGGTGGCACGCCAGACAAACCGAATAATTGCGATTAAAATTGTACCATCTGTTCAGCTTTACCGGACGTCCTGTGTATACGCTACCCGTCGCTTTACCTGGTGTTTGTTTTTAGGTGGATGAATGTTTTGTGGACAATGAAAAATATAGCAATAATGTTACGGAATAAATATTTCTCATTCCGGAGAATAGAAATCTCACACTGGACTCTGTTTCTATATTGAAATTTCTTATCTATGTAAAGGAAAGTGAAAGAAGTGTTGAAAAGCTTTCGAGTTACCACCATCACAATACAAGAGGCAAGGATTTCTGGAAAAATTTTCAGGTTTTCACTCCAATCTGTGAAACAGAAATAATTAGAAATTTTTTGATTAAGATGAAATGCTCCTGCGAAATCCTTTGCACTAATTTGTCAGGAGCAAATGGGCTTTGAAAAAAATGCTACCTAACAGTAAAACTAAGAAAGGAAATAAATGAAAAGGATAATGTAACATTTCGTTATCAGCAGGGTGTTTCTGAATTGAAAGATTTGAAGGGGTTATTCTTCAGATCATTTTATGAAATTTAGCTCCCATAAATGTAGGTTCCTAAATGCATTATTTCCAAGATACGGGGTTTTAAAGTTTTACTTGAAAACTGACTGAAAGAAGATGTACAGATGTTTCAAACTTTCAATTATTTTTGAATTCTTCGTTCAATTTCTGACGAAAAACCTCTTCTTTTTGTGGGGCGCCGTTTTTATGTTAGAAAGAAAATCATCTTAACGCATAGTTTTCGTTACTTCAACACTTTATGTAGTAGAAACACTTAGTTAAGAAGTTTTTATGTTTTACATAAAAACGGCGCCCCACACGAAAAAAAGGAAAGATAGATTTTTGTCACAAACTGAATGAAGAATTCAAAAATAATTGTTAGTTTTTTAATATCTCAGTGGCGTACCACTTTTTTCAGTCAGTTTTTAGGGGGAATTTCAACACCCTGTATCTTGGAAACAATGCATTGCCGGACCTACAATTATGGGAACTTTGTTTCATAAAAGATCTGAGGATTCACCCTCTTACATCTTTCGCATCAATTCAGAAACACCCTGTATATCAGACTACTTCTTCAGACAAACTTGTAAAATCCTTGGAATTGCGTATTTTTTCGTTTGCAGTCTAATTAGACTGTGGAAATAGCCAGGAAACAGGAAATCCAATTTCTCAGTTATACCGGGCAAAAAGTACTCCTTCATCAAGAAAAATCGTTGAAGCATCAGATTACGTAACATTTGAATAATCAATGGACTTCAGTAAGACGCATAGCGTCCCTTATCCTGGAAACCGGCAGCGTTAGCCGGAAATTGGCACCTGGTCGACCCGACCCAGAGTAGCACCAGCAAAGAAAGACTATTACATAAAAAAATTTACCCGAAAGAATGGGACGGCATCAGTAACAGTTCTTCGAATTTATTTTTTGAGGTCCTATAAACGGGTGGTCATAACCAGTACCATAAAAAGTCGATTGCATTACTTAAATTCAAGACCTTCAAGAGTAATTCGGCTATCAACAGCAAATAGAGCTACCTGTCGGTAAAAGGCAGAACCAAATAAAGAGTGGCTTCAACCAAGATGGCGGAAGATACTTTTTCGGACGAGTCAGGATTCGGTTTACAAAGTGATAGTCGACCGTACCGCACTCAGAGGGATCAAGAAAATCTATCATATCATATATAATTGGATTACTTAGAGAGAGCCATATCCAAACGCCAAAACCCAACTTCATTTTTTCTGGAATTTAGATTGGTCCTTCAGGAAAAATGGAACTACATTCCTAAAATTTTCAATAATGACTTGATTGGTGAGATGCCTAGGCGTATTGGGCAGATGATTGAAAGAAGAGGTGGTAATATGGACTAGTGAATTTGGATACCGTTGTGGAATAACTATAATTAATAAAAAATAATAAATCGATTAATTTAGATCTTTCCTCATTTTTCCTATATTGTCTCATCCTGCATGAAGCAAAGAGTAACAAACAAATATTTTCTATAAAATATATTCCAGTTGGAATGAAGGAACATATTCATATCATTTCCAGAACATAGAATGTGGGTGTTCATAAAATCTTTACAGCTTGTATTATTTTCAGTGAGCCGAACCTGCTGCTAATCTGTATTTTATTGGATAAGGAAAAGCTATCATTTGAATAACCGTATGATTGATCTGTAGCATTTGGTTCTCAGAAAATTAACGAATGTGTGCATTATGATCTGAAGAGATACTTGGACCGTTTTTCTTTGAGAACAAAAAGGTGATGCAGTAACGGTGCATGAATGATGGTATCATGCTATAACATAGTTCCTTGCCTCAACTGGAAGCTATTGATTTTGACGATGTGTGGCTTTAGAAGGATGGTACCACATGTCATACCGACCGTGAAATACCGACTATCTTCACGAAATTGATCCGCATCGTGGTCATGTCATTTCCCGATTTGGTGACCAGAATTGGCCTTGACACTCTTGCGATTTAACTCCTCCAGATTTTTGGCTGTGGGTGTGGGGTTTTCTGAAATTACAGGTTTATGCCGATAAGTCTGCAACAATCGAAACATTGAAAAATGAAATTAGACTCTGAACAATGAAATATCATCAACACATGTATCAGATAATTTTTGAAGGCACGTAATAATTCCTGTTATACTGATGAAACTTGACCCAGTCATGGTGTCATGAGAATAGTATGTCCTGCATAAGATATTCCTCAAGTTTTCTAAACGTTCTCTTTTCTCTTCTGAATGAAAAATTCAACAAACAATACGAAGTCGACTTGGCCGAAGTTCGATTTCATCTGAGAATGGAAGCGCAGAATTGTTTGCATCGCTTTTCTCATATAAAGCACGAGTTTGATGCTGAAGTACACATTCAATATTTGCTTCAGCAACGAAAGAGGGATTCATGTTCAATTTCATTCGAGTGTTATTTAATATCGAACTATGGAAGTCGAATATTGACCGACTTCTCTAGACCAACATTTCGTTGAAATATTCCTAAAAGAAAAAAATCAATGTATTCGAAGAAATTGAAAATGATTCTTAGAAAAAGTATCGAATTGAAGCGTCCACATTGACGCAGGCAGAAGAAGACCTTTCAGCATATCAGTCTATTTTGCAATGAATTCTAAGATGATCCTGAATTATATTCTTCAATTCTATATATGTACATATTTAAAATTGAATTGAGTGAAGTATTATAAACAGACAAAAATAATTGAGGTGTTTTTGCCAGTACATAAAATTATACCCATTGACAAGATTGCGAAACGCTTTTCACCTTGTGTGATATGAATTATGTTTTTGGAGCATATAGTAGATAAAAAAATTTTCAATAATGTGGCTGTGTTGTTTATATGAACATTATGCTGGTATGAAATCATGAATCATGTAATAGTTGAATGATTTTTTGTAATCGAAATTACAATGGACGTGAAGAAATAGTGAAACTGTTGTTTTTGTGGACTCCAACTGATGAATTGAAATTGAAATTAATAGTATATATACACTATACATATGGAAAATTGCATCAATTTTCGAAAGATTTTAACAGCTTGGTTGCCGACTAAATCACCTTTCCGCAAACTTTTTATATACCTTAGAAATTGAAATTAGTGATGATGGAACATTCATTGAAGTATTATTTAGGCTATTTCCATCATATTTACTTCCTCTGTTCAACTTTTCGGCCATCATTCGCTAGTCGTCGTCAGGAAAACATTTCAGATTGAAAAAGTTGCTTTTGGGAATCTACGAATCTACAGTGTTTTCCTGACGACTGGAATATTTCAATTTTTTTTATTTCATCGGAATATCAGATTTCGTGTAAAGATAACGACAACCTTGACATCAGTGCATTCTCAAAACACGAAATAGATCACCTTAAATTATGCTGATTTCCTGAAAAACCGACATGCACTGCAGTTTTCAGATGAGGGATCTAGTAAACAAAAGTTCAGCCCTTTATCGTATCATAAATATTCACTTTTGTGTTTAACGTATACGAAATTGAAAACGATCCATTTCAATGTTTAATTTATGCTATTTTAATGTGAAATTGTCATTGAAGTAATGTTACAACTCTACTTAATCAAAAAAATTCATATTATTTCAAATGTGTATGTGTTGTGCAAAATAAAATTTATTTCAATCAAGAATTTATTTTCAATTCACAATGCGGTCTATGAAAAAATCTTACAATCAACTCGTTTTATGATGATTCTAGAGGTTAATGGTCAATATATAATATTAAATATAATAATGAATAGTTCATCGAATAATTATTTCCGTCAACCTCAAAATAAAAGCGCAGTACACGAAATTCATTGATAGTGACCATTTCGACTCTTGATTCCTCCTATGTTAATGTATGATTGCCATGGGCAACCGAACATAAAGTATTATGAAAAAACAGTAGTAATATTACAACTCTACTGAAACATAAAAATTTATATTTCCGTCGACCTCAAAATAAAAGATGATTTTAATGTTTACGAAATTGAACATCAAAGAAGCATTTAAATTTTCAATATACAGGGTGATTTTTTTAAGTGTTTCATTAGACGTTTTCGAAGAAGGAATTGTAATACAGATTCAAGATTTTGATTTTTGTTTAAGGGTACATGAACTTTAATTGTAAAATATTTTCGAGATGAATCTACTTCCGGTTTCACCGGAAACGAATGTAACTTCGTTATTTCAAATGCAACACCCTGTATATTTATACATATTCGAATTCTTCGTTCAATTCTACACTGATTTGATGTATGATATGTGCAACCACTCAAGCGGTTCTTGAATTATAGCCTGATTATCAATTTTTTCGAAAAAAAGGTTGTCACAAATTAGTGTCCATATCTTCAAAATCCCTCATTACAAGAATTTCTTTTTGCGAAAGTGGAACAAAAGAAAGTACGCTGATACTGTTTCTTGTATAACTTATGAGGAAATATTATACAGTGTGTCTGAAAAAGGGCCCCAAAGTGAGCCTCAATAAAACTATGAAATCTCACTTTTTTCAAATGGCAACCCTATAATTTTGTAATTCCAATCGATTGCTCGTCAGAAACCAGTTATGGTGTCCCGAACATTTCATCCCTCTAAAATCAGTATTTTTGCCGTTATTCAATAAAATTCGAATTTCACGATTAAAGACAGGTTTCGCACAGTTTGTAAGCTTGCATTTTTGAAGAATGCTATGTTAGGAACTGTCATTCTTACTTTTTCTTTTTTTTATACGCATCTCTCGTGAAGACTGTGCTTATAGCGCCCTTTCAAGCGCCCCGAGATGAATTAGAAGAAATCGGTTTGTGCGTGTCTTAAACTGCTGTAAGTTGTACCAAGGGGGAATACATCTTGATCTTACACATCAAACACTAAGCAAAACATGCAATAATAATTTCACTGGAATGATATCAAGGGTATGTTCTTTATTTGCGGCAAATGTAACAAATTCTTAGAAAAGGTAATTAGAAATTCAACGAACGAAATTCACATTTACTGACTTTTTTTAGTAAAGGTGGTAAATGTGGATTTCTTTCGTTAAAAGTTCTGACTGCCCTTTCTAATATTTTGTTACATTCACCATAAATGAAGAACATATTCAATACATCACTGTCACTGTAATTCATATTTTGCATAGTGCCCGATTTATCAAAAAAGTTTAAATGACAGTTCTCTAAAATGCATTATAAATCAACAGACATAGCCTTCTTGAAAACTTCTATCCTAATAAATCTATGGTTAAACTAAGAAACCTTGATTCAATCCTGAAATTCGAATTTTATTCAATAACGGCAAAACTACTGATTTTAGAGGCATGAAATGTACGGGACACCCTAACTGGTTTTTGACGAGCCATCGATTGGAATTACAAAATTATAGGGTTGCCATTTGAAAAAATTGAGATTTCATAGTTTTATTGAGGCTCACTTTAGGACCCTTTTTCAGACATCCTGTATAATATTTCGTCATAAATTATACAAGAAACAGTACCAGCGTACTTTCTTTTGTTTCACTTCGCAAAAAGAAATTCTTGTAATGAGGGATTTTGAAGATATGGACACAAATTTGTGACAACCTTTTTTTCAAAAAATTTGATAATCAGGCTATAATTCAAGAACCGCTTGAGTGGTTGCACATATCATACATTTAATCAGTGTAGAATTGAACGAAGAATTCGAATATGTATAAATATACAGGATGTTGCATTTGAAATAACGAAGTTACATTCGTTTCCGGTGAAACCGGAAGTAGATTCTTCTTGAAAATATTTTACAATTAAAGTTCATGTACTCTAAAATGAAAATCCAAAATCTTGAATCTGTATTACAATTCCTTCCTCGAAAACGTCTAATGAAACACTTAAAAAAATCACCCTGTATATATGCTATTTAATGTGCAATCCTCATGGCAACCTTACGCAAGTATTCAGAAGCACTACGAGAAATGTCAAAATCTACATCTACAACATAGAACATAGAAACATAGAAATTTCATTATGTCAAATGTATATTGAGCAAAATGAGAATGTATTTCAATCAAGAATTTATCCACAATCATATTGAGGTGATCTTGTAATCGACTCGGTTATAATCAAGCGACCAATGGTCTCGAACTACCTATTATTTGCTCCGCGTTAAAATATATTCACCAATATTCGCTGTCTCCCATAACCTAGTTGATTAAATAACTATTATGTCCAATATATCTCTTATGCAAAATAAGAAAGTATTTTAATCAAGAATTTATATCCAACACTTAGGTATGTCGACGGAAAAAAATTTCAATCAACTCGTGTACTAGTATCGCCATCAATAAACAAGTTGATCAAATAACTATTATTTTCGTCTCAAAGAACTAATCGATCGGTTTCAATTTCGAGATTTCGATATAATATTTTCAGAAATCAATTTCTCATTTGCACCACAAATATCCAAGAATTGCTTCAATATTCAATTGAACGTAATATGCCCATGAAACCATTCAAATCGATAAAAGATTCCCGAAAATCACTCGAAAAAAAAAATCCCTAGCAATCACATTTCCAATAGAAACATTAGTCGTCGTCGCACTGAAAAGAAACTAAAGACCGTCCGTAACGAACCAAGCAATAACAAATAATAAGAGGCTTTCCACCAAAGCAGCTCCCTAACGAACCCACACCTTTCATCAACCACGTATTCTCCCCCATTTCCACTCCAATAGTCGTCATTTTGCGGTAATTTTCTATCCTTCAAAGACCACGCTGAGCTATCACAACGTCAGTAAATGGGGAGAATACAATACGTCAAACATCACTATTTTATTTCTGATGAATCGTGAGAAACAGTCAGAACTGTACTAGACAATGTTTTTCACAAATAAATTTTCTACAATTATTTTGTGGAAAATTTGGTAGAAACAATGTTATTCATGTTTCTCGAAAATGTGTATTTTCGAAGTATTGCTGTAAAAAACCTCAATTCTGTGGAAACATCATTAGGGAACTTTTCACGCAAAAGCCAATGACTTTAATAACTTTTTCACAAATCGACATAGCATCAGCTTTTCTCATGAGATTTTTTAGTTTGAATGGAAGACCTTTAAACTTTTTGCACATTTCGATACATATTGAATTAACAATTCCAAATACATAGCTTAATCGATATTTTCCAGAGCAATGCTAGAAATATTTAGCTCTCAAATTCTTATGTAAGCGATTATAATTAATGAAGCAATGTTTATATCAATTTTAGTTAGAAATGGGACTTTCAATTGAAGTTCGATATAAAATTCAAAAAAAAAGTTATTCATAAGTGTAGAAGGCATTGATATTCTATCATAAGTTTTCGAATAAACGAGTGTTAGAATGTTCTCTACGACTCTAGAATTCACTGTGTTTTCAAAGAAACTAATGACATTTTTTCATAAATATCGTTCATCGTCATTATTTAATTCAGTTATTAGAAACATCAACATCATTTGTGTAGTAACCATGAAAAACTTATGCTCGTGTTTTCTTGTACTCATCCTCGGTTAACCCTCGAATAGTCGCGTCAAAATTTGTAACATAGGTAGTCGCGCCGGTCTCACAGACCGTGCATACTCATTGAGCTCTGAATGCTAAGTGGAAGAGTTTTTGCCTAAAATTCAAATGGATGTCTTTCAAAACATAACTGAGTGACAAGAAAATGCAAGATTGGTACATATTGCGAATTGATGCAATATATTGGGGAAATTACAAAAAATCAATTTTCTTCATACACCTTACTTTATTCAGCCATAAAAAGAAAAATCAAACTATAAGGATTTGAAGACTAGAAATAACAAAAAGTTACACCTTCATCAAATAAAAATGATTCTACAAACATATTTTAGCTTAATGAAGGCCATTTTCTAGGCAGTTTTTGTTGTGGGGGGAAATTTTTCCAACGCGTCACTTTATCTTCGCCAAAAAAACGACAGTGTATTACTTTGATTTTCTTCCTCAACATCATCAGAAATATTCTGCTCTGAGTCATCACTCGCAAGTTGTTGTTCTAAATATTCACATTTTTCTTCAGACTGATCAATATCTGAATGATCGTCATATGCTATTTGATCCTCTTCCTCATCTAAAACCTCTAGTAATTTCTGCAGTCGAGTTTGCTCTTTTTTCGTAAGACCACATGGCTAAAAACAATGAATTTACCTCGTTATAGTTATACAGAACAAACACACCTGAAACTCACCGTACAATCGAACTATCAAGATGTAAAAAAAATAAGGTACGAGAGTAGTCGCGCCGGTCTCCCAGACCGTGTCACGACATATTTTTTTCGTACTAGCACGTTTCACGATGAGATTCGCAAGGACTCTCTGTCGCATCCTTACGGAAAGATAGACGGAGCCGGAGATGCCATGCCCCCTGAATTTCTGTAAATTAGGATAAAACTGTCTGGTCGGTCTCACAGACCGTGCGCGACTAACGGAGGGTTAAGTATTACATGTAAACATGTTCCTCTATATTTCAATTCAACTATGAATTAGCAGAAAATATATAAATAGAGCATTTAATTTGGGAAATACAAGTAACAGAATAATATGTCAATACCAATTTACCAACTATGAAACAACGAAGCGGTGGCTTAAGTAGGTAAGAGAAAAAAAGGTGACAAACTGACTCTGAAAATTCAATAGGCAACAAAACGCAGTTATTCATATTCTCTCTTTGAAAATGAAAGAAATCACCATGGAAGTAATATTGATATTGATTATACAGAATTTCATAAATCTTGTCGTGAAATTATTGAATGATTTTTTCTGTCGACCTCAAAATAAAAGGTAGTCTAATATGTACAAATTTGGACATTACTGATCCATTTTAATGTTTAATTGTCATAGGCTACCGAACATAAAGCATTCAGAAGCAATACGAGTAATGTCACAACTGTACTGGAACAGAGAAAAATGAGAATTTATATTATGTCTGGTGCAGAATGAGAATGTACTTCAATCAAGAATGTATACTCAATTTATTATGAGGTCGACGGAAAAACTTTGTAATCAACTCGTTTATTAACCGCAGTCATCAATTCTTTAGTTGACTAAATAACTATTATCTACTAGTATATTGAGTTTAAATAGATGTATACTCAATGCTACTAGTTAGACAGTTTGAAGATGATAAAATCATAAATAAAAAAATTATCTTAGAGTAGAACAATAGTTCGCAACTCCAAACTAGCGTATTGTCCAGAATTCAAAACAGATGAGTACAGCATTTTACTGAGAGTTCCCAACACATTTGAATCTCTAAAAATGTGGCAGGCATGTTATTAACATTTATGTCGAGATACAGTGGGTGCATGGACCTATAATACTAACTGGACGTCGAATTTCCTTACTGTCACGTAGAAAAAAGTGAGGCAAATGGCCGCCATTTGCAGTTTGGGGTGAACCACAAATATTTTGATGTTTTATGCCATCTGTGCTCGAATTCATAGATTTATAATAGGTCCATGCTTGAATTTTAATTGAAACATAGACGTTCCTTTGAAAGAAGTGATGAAAAACGAACTCTATACATTAGTGTTCTGTGAACTCTGACATTTCGGTCTATTAAAATTATAAATATTTTCGATTCTTGTGATTAGTTATTAAACAATATTGGTAATCCTATCATTTTAATTCGTTGAAATAAAATAAATAAAGGAATATTGGTAATTCTAATATTTCAATTCATAGAAAAATTGACAACTCTCAAAATTCACCCCAAACTGCAAATGGCCGCCGTTTGCCTCAAAATTTTTGACAGGTTCGCCATCTAGTTAGTATTATAAATCTATGAGTGGGTGATGTTCAGTTATTGATAATTTATTGTGGAGGCAGACGTATTCTAGCTTCTTTCTGGTGTTATTTACATTTATTTTTTATATTGTTCAACGTAGTGATAGAAAAACAGGACAGTTTCATGGAATGAAAAAGCCCAGCAGAGTGTGAATATTGTTTGTCATGAACTTGCCTCTGCAATAATAATATTCGAAAATGATATCACGTCAAAGGAGAAAATGAACCGAAAGTTGAGAGTAGAATTTCTGGTCAAACCAGAAGTCGAAGAAACACATTGGATGAGAGGGGTGAGAATACTTGTGTCCCCAAGTTTAGAATTATGACCTGGGTCGTACTCGCATGGAGGAATGCAATTAATGAAATGATAAGTATCAAGAACACTGTGAACTTTCCATTGATATTGTACTTACGATCAATTGAATGAATCTTATATCACATATAAGCTGAAACTCACCTGAAACAAAGAGAAAAATTTTAAATATACAATCAAATGAAACGGAATATTATGTAGAAATTAAAAAAAATATATTTCTCGGAATTTTAACTAGGTTTCAAATTATTATTCTATTTTCTAAATTCCGAGATGAACATGAGTATCTATCGTCATTCCACTCACAGCATGAGCGCCATTGCGATAGGCAAATCAAGACATGATTCTTTCCTTTTGCATTGTGTTGTCGTGATTTATGTGAATACTTACTACATTATTGATAGTTTTTAAGTTTAATTCATTCAAATCGCTATTGTTCAGTTCCTCAGTGTTCTTCCTGAGAAAACAAAATTTCAAATAATATACATTTCCATGCCTTTACTCAAGCAAGGGATATATTTCGTGTTTGGGTAGAAGGGAAATCGAGGAGTAAAGTGACAAAGTGCTAATGAATCGACGAAAAGCCTGGCAACTGAAAACTTAAAATCGGTAAACCAGTCACAGGAAATATGAAAGTTTGCTCCTTGCATTTTGTAGATGACGATTATTTTTATCGAGGTAAGTACGGATGACACAAAACTTACAAGTTTTGTGTAATCTTGCAAGGAGCAAACTTTGTGAACGATTCATAGATCCCAGTTTATAACAGAGGTAGTTTTTTAAATGCTGCCGTGCCTACCAGAAATCTTCCTGTTGGGTTCACTACCAGAAAGAAGGAACGACCGGAAGGTTCTAGGTCTAGTAGTAGAACTGAAAGGTTGAGACAAGGAAGTCTAAACAAAGAAAAACCCACTGAAGAACGCTCTTGTGAAGATAAAAAGCAGGGGCGTAGTGACCGGTGTTCGGCGTGTTCGAAGAACACGGGCCCGGGCCCCATAGGGGTCCGGCCCGGGCTTGGGACTATTTTTTCTTGCAGAATAAATCCTTCATTTTGTACTAAAATCAACTTATCTCCGAAACTCTAGTTAAAATTATCAATTCATATCAGAAATATGATTGTTATTAAAATTTACCACATCGCACACAAATGAAAACGTTGAATTAACAATTCCATATTTATATTTATATTCTTCTGGTGAAAATTGCTATCCCGTAATCAATTTTGCGGCCTGGACAAATCGTACCGAACTCTTTGCATGAAGCGTGTCGGCAGTCTGTTTAGGGGATAATTACATTACATTAACGTCACCAGATGATCGCTTTATTTTGGCGGCTTCTTTTTGAGCGGCTTCTTTGATGAAGGATTCTTCATGTACATAGGGAAAATTTTTTTGGACTAGGGGAAAAATGCGAAATCATTTCACTTCTATTCCTATTCTAGAGAAATAAGTACCTATTCGAATTTGAAACGACGTTGTGCTTGTGAGTGTGTTCAGAGTGAAAGTTCTCAAAATTCTTGACTTTTTTTAGTGTTTTTGAATTTCTGGACTTTAAGTGTTATTGAAGGTGAGTTCTATAATTCATCACGTGGCTGATTTTTTCGTTAGGCGCCTCTCTTAATATGAAAAAATGCAGGTCAGTCTTTGGGGATTGCTGATAGAATTGAAAACTAAGTGAATTGTGAATTGTATCGTCGAGTTATCAGATTATTATTTTCAAATAATTTTCGGTATATAATCAAGGATAAATGTTCGAATTGGTAGGTAATTGGTCACTAACACTTCTTTATAAACCAAAAATATTTAGAAAAAAAGAGCCTAATAGCTCGACGATATAATTCAGTTACTTCGTTACTTGTCTCAAGAAATTTTGCTAGAATTATTTTGAATTATTCCTATAGAAAATGAAGTTGCTGAACATTAAGTTTAGCTAATATTGTGACAAATTTTGCAAATTCGAAAGCCCGCAAAAAAAGTTTTGATTGCGCTTTGTTTTTATTTCTTTTTTGTGTTTTTTATATTAATAATATACTTATATGTTAAACAATGAAAGCAGAGAATAATACTAATTGATTAAAATCAACCAATATTAAACCCATACTTCGGAACTAATCCCGTCAACGTACAAAGAACATGCATGGTGGTAAATCAAACGGAGCATCCATAGATAGCTATTTCGCCCTATTTGGGGCTCATCAGTATGGAGGAGCTCAGTTTGATAGGCATTCTAGGTTCCCTTACTTGAAGAAATGTCGCCCATTATATATATTATATGTTTATATTATACCTGCGTTCCTATTAACGCGATAATTTTCATTTATTACTTATATGTTAATTTGGTTTTAATATTATTTTGTTTTCATTTTGCTTATAGTTCTTATTTATTGTAGTTGTTATTTTGTTGGTTGGTTATATTTATATGTGGAAGGTACCCACGTACTTTGTATTCTCACTATTCTAATATAAGTGACAAAGAAAATGTGCTTTTATTTTGTCCTAATTTTAATTATGTAACCAGCAGGCAGCGCTGCTAGAGAGGGTAGGGGCCCGTAAAATATCTTGAACACAGGCCGTGGTGGCGTTACTACGCCACTGATAAAAAGTACTGTTTGAATATAATAAAATGAGTTTATTCAACTGTTCAACAAACAAAATTGTTTTCCTTAATTTCCTCAACAGCCATTCAACCTAATTCATCTTTCACTATGGCTGAAATAAATTGAAACGAATGATGACACCCACCGTCTTCGCAGAAAATAAAAATATAATATACACAGTAATAAACTCGTTAACTATAGATTTCTGAAATTTTGATATATTGATGAAAAATCCAAATTGCCCGCCGTGGAGCTGCATTCCTATTTTCAGATGCCTATAGCTTAAGTTGATAAGATTCTCTAGAAATTCAGTAGGTACCAACATCATCCTTTATATTCGAACGTTCGAGATTCAATTATTTATTGAACCAAATTCATCTTCCTGTCATGGACTGAAACGAAAATCATCATTCTCAAAGTTCTTTATTAGGTCAGACATGAACATGATTCTCTTGATTTTCTTTTGAAGGTTTGCAACTGCTGAAAAGATTTTCTATGTTACTAATCTATATTAACAAACATCCATAATATCTATCAAAGATAATATTTGTGGATTATACCAGAAAGAAATACGACAGATAAAGTGCACACTTGCCCAGTTTACCCCTGAGTTAACACGACGATAAAATGCACTCAGACCACCCTCACAACAGGCGAAGGGTCCGTGAAGACAGGAGTTTCTGGATTATACGAGACGGAAACGAAGGGATTCTTAAAATATCGCCTGAATTAACGGGCACGCCATTTTTGCCGGATTGTGGATCAGTCAAATGCAGGGGTATTTTTGAGAAGTGAACTTTAATTGCTTCGTTTCTGCAGTGGTATTCAAGGACAGGGGAATTAGTAGGGTCTGTTAGTGGATTAGAGGGTTCGTCGTAAATTCTTTTGGAGAGGGAGAGAGAAGAATTTTTGATTTCGTGCGCAATGTTGAATTGATCAATTGGGTTCACCCAGTTCATACAATGAAGTCAAAAAAATTTGTGAACAAAGCGGTATTTTCCACAAATATCCAAACTGATGAAGATTTTGAAAGCGTTTTCGATTCATCGGGAAGTGAGTGAGTTTTTGCTTATGTAAATAAAAAACGTTCTGATTTTTTTTTATATGCAAATATTCTTCATATCGAGATAAATTTCGTCCAAGAACGAATCCGATAGAGCTCAAAAAAAGAAGAAGCTGTAGACCACGCTACAACTCCATTTGATGACTTCTTTCAATCAAATCAAGTGAGAAGTCAGGCTCAAAGTCTTAGCATATTGGCTAGTCAAAGTCTTGAAGATACTACAGGTACTTCACCCTTCCTGAGTACAGTAACAAGACATCTCCATGAAACCAATGTAACATTTAAACGGTTGGTTCACTGATTAGTCAGGATATGGACATTTTCTTGAAAGTCGAACAGAACTTTCACTGAAGGGACGGAAATGCTGAGGAGTATATCCTTTCCAGGTCACATGGTTCGACTTGAAGTTTGCTTCGATGGCAAGAATGACTTCTTACTACTCCAACAACTACTGTAAAGGGCGAAACCCTACAATTACTCAGTTATTCGAAGTTAAGTTATCTGGATAAAAACAAAGTGCCAAATCCATTCCGTTTACTTTAAAAAATCTGGGTATTCCAAATAATATTAGTTTCAAGATGCCTTGACATGAATCCTCCCAGCATTCGTGAAACCAAAGGTTTGATGCCGACAGACCACATTTGAACGGTTCCACCATAACGACATCTTTTGCCACACTTTTGAACAAAATGAGCAGAAGAGTAGTGGTTGATATTAAACTGAGATAAAGATAATGTTGAGTAGATTGTGTGTAATGTAGTATTATTACTTGATATTGGGGACAGATAAAAGATTGAACTTTTTCTTTTTCAAGAACTTCGGATTCTGAAAACATTGTTACCTTTCCAATACTCTACATATAAATATTGCCAATAAAATTGAGTTATAAAGGAGATCCATGATTATTGTAATGTCCAATTTTAAACCAGGAGATTTAGTTCACCTGTTTAAGTACGTGCTCGTGATTTGAAATATTTTAATAAGCTACCTCCTGTTTTGTTGTATTGGCTTATCATAAATGTTTTTGGCGCTGTGTTGTTTATTTGCAAAGTAATGTTTTATTATGTTTTCAGATTGTAGCTCTGAGAAAGACCAGAAATATAGGTAGAAAAGTCGGAATAACACTCTTGGCCACTAATCTACTGTCCCATTATAAAGGAGAAACAAAATCCTAATTGTTGACCTCGAACTCTTGACTCGAGAATTTCAGTATATTTCATGAAGGGTCAAATGAAGCCCAGAAGAGTAATTTCTCCTCGTGAAGAAGATAGCTGAAGAGTATGCAGCTACAGCCAATGCAAGAGCTAGTTCACTTAGACAAGAAGAAATTCTATTTCTCCCAAATTTCTAGCAGAGAACTTACTCTAGCATTGAGTTGGACCTAAAGTGTGGGTAAATTTAGGTGGGGAAAAATTGAGAACTTGAATTTATAGAAGAGCAGAATAAGACCATTATCTCTGAAATATTCAGATTTGAAATATGATTTCTCTAATGCTGATAAATGATTCGACACCTCAGCATCCTCTGCTCGCCTTGAATTTTCAGATGCAAAATCTCCCTCATTCGAAACCATTTTTTCCTGATTTTTCCTAGAGGTACAGCGTGATATCGTTTCACTCATGTTCTAATTTCGAACCGAAAGTGGTTTCGGACGATTTCGATGGACTCAATGATGATATATGTGGGATCGAAAATGACTATGTCCGGCCGTCCGTAAATATATTAAGTATAAACCGGACGAAGTAAGTGATTTGAAATTTCAGGGGTGAGGTTTGGAACTAGGATGGTGGTCGTTTCAGACAACATGAACTTATATTTGTCAACAAACTGAAAGTTATAAAATATAACTTCTAATTTTAATTCGAAATCTAGAGGTGTATTCCGCATACAGCGAATTAATTTTTTTTAACACATTACAATGTAAAACTTTGATAGTGCCTTTTTGCGACTTTTTAATGCGAAAACTTTCGACGCTGTTGCTTTTACGAATGTCCCACTCTCCGTACATACATATTTGTTTTTTTTTTCAATTTTTTGAGACGATCAATTAAAAAGAAAATAAGTCAACTTGTCCGATGAACATCATGCAGCGCAAAAAATAGAATAATAATTTTTTTTTATTTTTTGCCAGACTAACAATTCCATTCAATATATTCGTCAGACAATTTTTGCATCCTCCTTGTCATTTTTGTCCGACGTTATGTACAGGGTATCCCATTTTGGGCACTTTACGAGATATCTCCGTATTTTTAACGTTAGCGGGATGCGGTTTTCGCGACAGTGTGCTACTTTTTTGTGAAACTGAAGATGGCGCAATCAGTTTTTGCATAGCCCTCTTAGTTTTTGCTATACAGGGCTGAAATGAAAAGTATCACTTTTTAATCACCCCCCGTATCTCAGTTGTGCTTAAACTTGGAGAAATGGTTTGAAACGTATACCTATAAATTTTTTTCCGTAGAATCCAGTGGCGTAGTCAGTTTTTCAATAAACTTTCCGTTTTTGACTTATTGAGCAAACATATGTTTTTTTAAATTGGACAGCCTGTATATTATTTTTTATCTTATAAGCACAATCTCAGCTTTTCAAAAACATATTATTTTATGCATTTATTTTCAAAACCAAGCTCAGAATTCAAGATTTTGTAATTCAATTGTCAATAACTAAGTAGTAGGCTATGACTGTTTATTAAAAACAAAAAATAAATGTCACGACTTCGTTAGAAATGGAAAATAATGTTAACATAATATCTAGATCACAAACAAGCATGTCATATTTCTCGTAATTTTCGTAAGCAGCCGTAATGAGAAAAACTTAAAACTGAATCATTAATATAATATAATAAATAATAAAAACTGAGAGAACTGTAAACTTTTAAACCAACCGACAAAGCTTTGACATTTTTTTTTGTTTTAAATAAACAGTCATAGAGCCTACTACTTAGTTATTGACAATTGAGTTACAAAATCTTGAATTCTGAGCTTGGTTTTGAAATAAATGCATAAAATAATTATGTTTTGAAAAGGAGATTGTGCTTAATAAGAATAAAAAATAACATACAGGGTGTCCAATTTAAAAAAAAAAGTTTGCTCAATAACTCAAAAACGGAAAGTTTAATTGAAAAACTTACTACGCCACTGGATTCTACGGAAAAAAATCTATAGGAATACGTTTCAACCATTTCTCCAAGTTCAAGCACAACTCAGATACGGGAGGTGATTAAAAAATGATACTTTTTCATTTCAGCTCTGTATAGCAAAAACTAAGAGGGCTATGCAAAAACTGATTGCGCCATCTTTAGTTTCATAAAAAAGTAGCACACTGTCGCGAAAACCGCATCCCGCTAACGTTAAAAATAACGGAGATATCCCGTAAAAGTGCCCCAAATGGGATACCCTGTACAGAGAGACATAATAACGGCATATTGATATTTTCGAGGTGGTGGGGTGGACACTCCATACATTTTCGTCGCAAACGTTTTGAAATAGTTAAACTAAACAAATTTCGTATTAATCAAACTTGTATTAAAGCAGCATGTTTTTCGTCGGATAAGAAGATCACTATTTTCGAAATAATTTTCCCGGAATCAAATTTGTATATTCCGAGAGCCATATCGACAATTCGGAAATCAGGCATTCAAAATTATAGCATTACTAGAAAGGCACTGGTGAAGTTTTTACATTTTTATGTGTCAAAGTTCGTTGTATTGGGGACTAGTGCTCATATGGCAGCTTGAAGTGTTTCAGTCAAAACCGAAACTCTTATCAAAAAATTTAAGAAAGCCTCAAATTTTGTATAGCACTTGAGATTTATCCTGAACATATTTATGTCTAAAATATGGCCATAATTGCATGAGGATTATTATGAGCATCTTGTATGTGACCGCAAAATTTCATTTCGATTGATTTTGTTTTGTTTGAGATATGAGGAACAAAAACTTAGAAGGGGCTTAGTTGATGAAACACCCTGTATGATTTGGCTGGTTAACGAACTTAAACCGATGCATCAAGGAACCAAACTCGCCCTGATAAGTTAAAGTCTCCAGGTCAATTCCTTCGAAATTCATCGTGCTAACTGCCGGACGGACGGCCCCACTGACAGAATTGAATTTGACCACGATTCGTCATCAGAGAGTCGAACCCTATCGTTTGAGGCATTTTCGGCTCAAAATTAGAAATTACAGACATTTGGGCCAAAACGCTATAGCACTCGTTTAAGTAGAACGAGCGCTCAAAACCCTCTATGGATAGCATCCTATGTGGATAATGACTTATTCGGATAGCATCCTATGTGGATAATGACTTATTCGCTATCATTCCAAAACCGCATAAGCACAAACAGTGGCTTATGACCTTGGGCAACAGACCCTGACTCGAGCAGCTCCTATCCCGACGGACCCTCTGTTTACTGTTCCTTTCCCGTTCCTGCCCTAATCTACCATCTCCATCCACCGTAATCGATATTGCTCTTCCGATAAATGTTACTTTCCGGGCACGCGAATCCATTTCAGGTGAATCCAGCGGATTCGTGACGGGATTACTGGTTTTCCGTCCGGCTTTTAATCCAAGTTCGCTTCAAACTCATTCCATGTTTGTTGTTCGTTTTAAATTTTAAATGATCCTTCATTTCACTTCTGGATTGAATGTTTCCATTAGCATATTTAATCAAGGTAGCTATTCGTTTCCAGATCGCTAGAACTGATTATTTTCTCTCCCGTTTATTTGTGCTTTGGAAATTTCGAACTGAGAATGTTATTTAGTTACAATTTTATGATGATGTTGTAGTCCGTTTACAAGCTAATAACAACAGAATCATATATGAACTTAGCAGCATTCCTGACTGAAAATCATTTGAAATTTCATATTTCGAATTTCAGGAAACCTTGGAATCGGATCGGGTCCAAATTTATATTTATTTATCTGTTCAATCGATATTGATATGAAGCTCTGTGCAAAATTGCATGCGAATTACTGAAATCCAATTCATATTTAGGTGCTCTATGATATAAGTTAAGTTCTAGAATAGAATATCTAAGTGTCGTTAAACAGCAACTACATAAAAATTTCGGCCGACTCGCCCAAACAATTATTGATTAATGCAGAAATATTGTCATTTAGATATCGGTCTTGAGCTTGACTCTTCAAACGGACGTCAGGTAGTTCGAACCTTGA
>CM024239.1:38957230-39038808 GCA_013421045.1 Propylea japonica
TTTCTTTATATTCATGAAAGAAATTAAAAAAAATCAGTAATATTAGAAAATATATATCGTCATCATATTCATAAAAGTCATGAAAGTATTCCATTAGTGATGAAAAACAGATTGACTATTTCTAATTTTAAGAAAAACGATGACAAATTATCCATAGTTACTTTCAAACATTCGAATAATATTTATTCAGCAATCGGTTATTCCAATCATAGAGGTTCGAAAAATAATGCATATTCAACGGTAGCTATGGTAACGCCAGCCTACTTAAAATTTCACTGAGCTGAACAGCAGAAAAAAGTTTTTTAATTTTCCCCATGTAATATTCTAGTGAATATAGACATGTAATACATTTTCGAAATCAGCAAAAATTTTTGTAACCAGATGATGAAATTTTTCTACTATAGTTTACATTCAAAAAATCGAAAATACTACTAATTTCTCGGAATGAGCTGAACTGAAAAAATCGATCATGTTATATTTGAATCACAATTAAAAAAGCGCCTATAGAATGTAATAACGAATTCCGAATACGAGTTCAACCAGCGTGTATTCAGCATTATTGAAAATGACAATTTCTCAATTTTTCATTCATAACTCGAAAGCTCTGGAGGGATCTGTTTTGAATTTCGGATTAGTCAGGGAAAAAAACCTGAAAATTTGTTATCAGTTTTCTTCTGGTTGCTGAAGTTCTCGAGTTCCTTTCAGTAGACAACGAATTTTGCTCGCCCTGTATATCGAAGGTATTGATTTACTTTGGAACGAAAGGTTTTTGTTACTGGACAACTGGAGTTTCTCTGAAATGTCTTTAAGTCAACGTATTGTACTTGTTTTCGTCTATTGAGGAATACAAATTTGACAAGGGTTTGATAAATTTCATCATTTCATCATCTGTCATCCAACAGAGTAGGTCAGGTTGGCACCAATACATTGCATTGGCAATATGTGCTCGGTGATTTCTGCGGTAGGACCACATAACCTATAGTTATCGAAGGTTTCTTTACCGATCGTGTGCAAGTGATATCTCGCAAAACAGTGACCTGTGAGAAGCCCCGTTAGTAGTCTTAACTCGTTTTTGACAACTGTACAGCTCGTAGAGCTTTCTCTTTCAGATGTGCAATAAGTCTCCCTACTTGTCTGGTGACTTGGTGTGTTTATCCCGTAAGAGTGTTTCTCTCTTTTTTCCATCATCAATTCTCCGACCTTATCAGTATAGGTGATACTTAACATGAGCACACGGGTCGGGTGAAGGGACTGTTCCCTTTTTTTGCAAAAGCTTTAGCTTTCTTATTGTCTCAATGTTCTAGTGGGCATTTACCCAAACCAGAACTAGCTTGTTGTACTTCGTTAGTGTTGTGAGGGATTGTTTACAGCTCAAGATTATCAGATGCCTTAGTGCCACCTGACAATGCAAATTCTGGCTCCTTCGCCAGAATTTCAGTTGGTAATTGTTTTCCCAAAGGCACTGATTCCCTATTCGGGGCCGTATTATGCCTATGCCTGCCCCTTGCTCCTTGAGGGGCGCAACTGTGTTTCAGATGAAATGGTTTTCACCTCAGAGTAAAAAGTAAACCTAGAGTTGCCTTCACGCATCTGTTATGCAGCCAAGTAGAATCTGTTCAAGCACGAACAAAACTTCTGGCGTTGCGAATTCGTGCCGTATGTTTATTCCGTATTAGGATAATTGGTTCACCGTTCCCCTACTCTGACACTACTGGCTTGCGTCTGTTACAGATAATTCTGTCAGTTTGGCAACATTGTCTGTTAGTGTTCAGTTTCTTGATACGATGTGTTTACATTTTCATTTCGATTTGACGTTCATAAACTGAATTATTTCAATGATTTGGTGGCAGTTTATTGTTGCTTAAGGCAATTCCGTCAATTATAGCTAGGGCAAAATTACGAAAATGTTGTATATATCCAGGAATTGGAGAAATGCAGTCTAACCAATTGTTTACTTCACCCCAGTGCGGCAGTGAAATGCCTTCCATCTCACTCTAATGCAGTACTATTCCCGCGTAGGGGTATCTCTATGTTTATTTCTTAAACTGAGATTTTTACAAACTCGAGCTAACATTTCAATACTGTCTTGGCGATGACCTATGATAGCTGCGTAGTTGTCATACTCGATTGGCATGGAATCTCTCGGTAGTGAAGGAAGCATATCACATTGTGAAATATTTTGATGTTCCTGCTAGTCATTTTATTATCAATTTCGAGGGTACTCATTAGAGCTTTTTTTCACATATACATATATGCAGCAGTTAGAGTACCAGTAGAACCTCTACTGCAACTGTAGGACAATTGTACTCCACAACATAAATATGGCAAACTTTCGAAAAGTTTTTGTTTTATTCCATTTTAAATTCAAACTTTCTAGTAGCCCACTCATTATAATGTATTGGTGAAAAAAAGTCTCTGATCCGTCTTTTACTCACCTCAATTCCTGCAGTAACGCTTCACCCTGACCAATCGTAGACGTGCAAGCGTCCAGGCTCTGATCCCTGTGCTGCGAGGTCTGCTCCAGCAGCCGTTCGACCGCCTCCAAACCTTCAGCAGGACTCTCGTCTCCTTGCAGTTCTTGTCTGAGCTCGTCCACCCAGTTGCTCAGCTCTTTCTCGTGAGTGTAGAAAAGTACGGCGAGATCGAGGCGGCGTCGTCTCTGCTCGACGCGTGCCGCGAACGACGTAACATGCGCCTCCAATTCGTGGGCGACCGAGTAGATCTCGTCGGGGTCACACTCGCCGTGTGGGCGAGCTCCTCGGCCGCGGCCAATAGCTTGTCCGCGTTCGTGTAGGTGTTCTGGAAAGAGGAAACGAATTAGAATCTGGACAAATTTGAGGAGTTATTGAAATTAGGGTTATATTTGGGTGAAGAGCAGGTCAAAAGCAGGTCTAGTAGGGCACGAATTTAATATATTGGATGTTTCATTATATTTGCGCACCACTCGTGCTAAAATATGAAAAAAAAGATTTCATTAACTTACCCTCTAAAACGCACCGTTTTCGAGGTACAAGGAGTTGTAGTCGAAAAAAAATCGCCTTTTCCGGAGCCTTTATAGTACAGAAAAAAGCTTTCGTGAGCATTTTCAAATCGTAATAAGCTAACTTTTTCTCTCAGGTGTTAATTGGTGAAGGCTTTGAATGGTTAGTGGGTATTTCCCTCCTCAACTTCTACGCTAATGGAAAAAGGACGATTTTTTAAACGCCCATTTCAACCATCAACGTTTTCTACACAAAAAACTCATGGTCACACGCTTCAAGGTAGACCGTTTTCGAGCGAAATCCACGTTTATGTTGAATAATATATTCGACTTTTTTACCTGTTCTAACGTTCGAATGAATTTTATTCACATAGTAAAAAAAAATTTATTTGAAAAATTGTAAATTTCCAACATAAAAGTTGATTTTTCTCGAAAACGGTCGACCTCAGAGAGTTCCTATTTTGTGTAGAAAACATAAGCGGTTCAAATGGGAGTTTCGAAACCGTACTATCCATTAGCGTAAGCGTAGAAGTTGGGGGAAAAAACACCCACTAACCCATCAAGACCTTCACCAATTAAGACTTGAAAAAAAAATCTGCGAAAACTTAGCTTATAATGATTAAAAAATACCCACGAAAGCTGTTTTCAGTAGTAATAACCAAGGACTTTGATAATTCGATAATTTTTATGACAGATTTCGAAAGCTTTTTCTTTTTGACTATAAGCACAAGCTTGAGAAAGTTGTCATAAAATCTTTGAGCATTCATCAATGTAAAGGGGTTATTCGGATAGAAGATTTTTTGCTAATTATAGCGTGACATTTCGAAATATTAGATATATGAAATTCAAAATCGAAATAAATCAATATGTGTCGATTGCAACGTGAAAATAGACATGGTCTGTTATCGTAAGTAATTGCACAAGTGCATCAAAATTACCGATAATTTTGCATGACAGCGTGTTGTCAAAAAACTGCTTTTCTTCGAAAATGAAAATGGCCGAATGCAGTTTTTCAATGATAAATTCGCTGGAATGCGAAATTATCCGGTTATATTGATGCACGAGTGTAATTCGGGGAAATATTTCCCGACTAACCTGTCAAATTTGACACTTATCGCTGTAATTAAGCGGTAATTGCATTCCATTTGCATAGAATTTTTAACAGGAGCAAATATTCAGTGTATGTTGACATGATTGGGTGAAATTGTTGAAATGATATAAATGAGCAAATTTGATTGGTTATTGGAACATCGAAAAAATTTTCTATATGACAAAAGGCTCCGGGGTTATTCGCAAAAAATTTTTTTCTTCAATTTCACACCACGGTGAACGAAAACGGTGTATTTTAAAGGGTAGTTTAATTAATAAAATCATGTATTAAATGGTGGTTTTCAAAGCAATAATCCTTTCCATTTTATCCAGGATACCTGCATGTTTTTACTCTGGAATAGAGTGCTTATTCGACGGGTGAAATTACAGTGATTGTTGAAGTGGAATTTCTGATGATGGAACATTTTGGAATATAATTTGGACTATTTCCATCTTTTTTGCTTCTTGTAGTTAACGTTTCGCTAGCATTCGCCTGCCGTTGTCAGGATAACACTTGGAAACTTTTAATTTTCAGAAAAGCACTTTCATCACTCTTTAAAATTTTTCTTTAGGTATTCTGATAGTTACAAGTTGTTGAGTGACAATGATTGGCGAATACTCGCAAAAACGTTGAATAAAAGAAGCAATTATGATCAAAATTGCCCTCATAATATTTAAAAAAATATCCAGTTTATAATTCAAACCGAAGGCATAAACTAGCGTTTTTCTACCACAATATGCCAACCTGAGGGTTACATATCCTGGATGTACGTTAACATCTGGAAGTGACAGAAAGATCCATAACATCCTTCCAATTCAATGCTGCGCTTCAGGAACAAATTCATATTTCTTTGTATCGAATTCCCTGCAAATGGCCGTCTTGTTTACTAGAATTATCGAAGTGGAAAATTTCTAATTCGACAGGTATCAGTTTGTGAAGCTTCGAAAATGAGTTCGGCTTAATCGGCCTCGGAAAACAATTGCTGTAGAAGACACAATTAGGTCGAGGAAGTACGCTTCACTTGGCCGCTTCTAGTATCAATTTCTATGAGCAAGATTGATATCATAAACATTGATCCCTTTCAGGGTAGGAGACAATATTTGCATCAAAGATTGTATACATAGGAAACGATACGACTACAGTACATGAGCGCTTGGGGTCAAATGTAAATTAATGTTACTATAGAATGGTCGATTTTTGGTTCCATCATAATTGATAATTAGTTTTGGAATCAATGTATAGTCCATTCACGAAAGGTTGAGCCGTCGGTTGGCCATGGAAATTTGGCATATTCCACTGTGTATATTAAAATTTTAGGTTATGTTCTTTATTTTCTTGTCAGATTGATAGGCAATGTTGTCAATATTGCATAGAGTTCTCTGACAACTCACGAGCTCGTCGATCGAGGCCGGGTGCATTCGGCAACGTTGACTTTATTTTACGTTATGATAGCAAATACTGCCAACTTCAGATAAATAAAGAAACGCCTACTATGTGCTCAACCTTTAGTGAACGGACTTTACAGTGCCGGCAAGCGAAAAGTGAACGTCTCTACAAAGAATACTTGGCTTTTTTAGTTGATTAAATCAGGCTATTCGTTAAAGGACGCTGGAAGAATCATTCTTACCTCATATAATATATCCCGTTTTCGAAGTATAAGAGGGATACAGGGTGTTAAACGTCATTTTTGAACAATATTCTTATGAGTGTGGTCCGTTATGTCTAACACTTAAAGTATCGGTTTTTGGTCAAATCTCATTATTTTTGGATGCTCTATTCAGAAGAGTTGACGAAATCTGAAAAAAATTACAAAATGGCGGAAAACCTGCAATGTTCCTGATTTTTCCGGTTGTCTTATTGAATTTTAATTTCAGAATAAAGACAATTTTCTAAGAATTTTTGTGAATTTGTTTTTCAAAAACCGAACACAAATTTTTTAATATGTCTACAGCGTTAAACAAATTTCACCTGAAATGGATGAAATTTTTCACAGTTGTACTTCTTTCTATACCTATCACGTATATGAAAAATATTTTTTTGGATTTTTAGAGAAAAAATAATTAAATCATTGATATGTCCAAACATTCTAAATGAATTAAAAAAAATTTCAGTGAAACTTAGTCGAATCGACGTAGGTATTAAATAGGGAATTGAGATTGTTCTGAGGATATTAATGTTCGTTGCCAAACAACGGTAGTTCGTAGTTCACAGAATTCGACTGAATTTGAATTTCACTGAATATAATTTAGCAAGTTGCTTGGCAACGAATATCAATATCCTTAGAACAGTCTCAATTCCCTATTTGATACCAACGTTGGTTCGAGTCCCAACTAATTTTCACTGGATTCATCTATAATGTTTGGACATACCAATAATTTAATAATTTTTACTCTAAAAACCCAATTTTTTTTATTATTTTAAAGGTCTGAACGAAACATTTGAATGGCTGTAGTAACGAAACTGTTTGTTACTTTACGATTCTGTTTTCATATTCGTGATAGATGTAAAAAAAGTGAAAGTTCGTCCACTTTTCTGAATAGAGGACCCAAAAATACTGAGATTTGACCAAAAACCGTCACTTAAAGTGTAACACATAACTGACCACACTCATAAGAATCTTGCTCAAAAATGACGTTCAACACCCTGTATCTCGCTTATGCTACGAAAACGGGATATACTGTATAAGGCAAAAATGATTCTCCCGGTGTTCTTTACACGAATATAATATGGTTATCCAGTTTATGATGAAACACCCTGTAGGTGCAAAAAATTAGAATTCTGCCCCCCATACTCACGAAGTAACCTATATTAGAACAAGCCCTTCTGTGAATAAACCTTCTCAAAACAGAAGATTTTATCCGGTCATAAAAATGAGCCACTGGAAAGTTAAGAACCACTCCGTCACCTCTTAAATCCCTATAAATCTATGAACTAAAGCCATCTGGGACCCTACAGAGAACCTCCGGGACCCTATTCTAACTTTGATAGGATTCGAATTGAAACTGCATCGTTGGAAGCTTGTTGCAATATGGGGGAAGGGAAAATTATAAATCGTTTCTGTATTTGAGTATTTATTTGTTTTTTATTCGCCGTTCAAACATTCGTTCGAGGAAGGTTTGTTTTTTTAAAGGCAGAATAAAGAGACCTTTATTTTGTTTGTTGAACTGATTCACTTGTTTGTTAGGGTGTATTATAACTAAAGCTTTGTGTGTTTGAAAAGGGCAGACCAATCTGACTTACATGATGAATTTGAACGAATAGGTTAGGAGAAGCAATAAATGTGAGTAAATCAATCCACTCGCTGTCAGATAAATAGGGTGTATCCGAACACCATCTAAGAAATTTAAGGAGTGATTCTGTGATGAAAATTTGTGTGTGCGAATGGAATGAAAATTTTTTCCGAAATAATTACACCCTTACGAAGAAACAAAAAAATGTTTAAATGCTTAAATTTTTGGGAAAAGTTGTGGAGATAAAAAGTAGATGAATAAATGGCGTCTTTAATGCAAAAATAGTTCCTAGGGGTTGATTATATGAATTCCCTCTAAGCATACTTGGAAAAATCCTGAAATTGTACCCAATAATAAACAAGTGGAACAAAATTCAAATTCGAATAATACATTTTGGAGAGTATTTTTCCAAGATCTCTCTGAATTCTTCAAAACAATATATTGCTGAATAAGTTATTACCAACTTAATTTCGATTTTTCACAGGCCTCCAAAATGTCAATCATTGCTGGGTTCCATAAAACGTTAATAATAGAGAGGTCACAATGGAAGTTTCAGTTGTGAACGGGAAATTTTTGATAATGGCTCATTAGTTTCAGTGCTTTTTTGACATAAATCATCGATTCAAATTCTAATGGCTCTGTGAAAGTCATCATAATTCAATGAAAAAGTACGGAAGTTGCAAAATCAGAATAGAAATATATTGATTGATTATATCTTCCTTATATTAAAACGTGCACCTCTTCTAAAAATATATTCACCTTCAATAATAGTACTAGGTGTCCCAAATTCGATCATCACTGAGAGCATCTCGAGAACCATAAAGGTTAGATAGAAAATGTCCAAGGACTCCCGATCTCTTTTTCAAAATAATCAATTGCCAGCAGACAGATCCCAAATATCTTAATTGAAACATATAGGTTGTCCCATTTTAGGACCACATACTTTTGACTTTTTCGAATCGGATGAAAGCAGCGTATAGGCAATGGAAATTACAAAAAAAAACTTTTTGGAATTTTGTGATATCTTCAACAGAATACGAGATACAGTAGAGGCTCGATAATCCGGAGAACGATAATCCGGATATTTACTAGTCCGGATTGACGTCAAGATTGTATTATGTCCTTATAATCCGGATTGCAAGACTCAATAATCCGAATTTCCGATCGTTGCATACGTGGTTTACGGTTCTAACTTGTCGTACCTCAATTTCTATGACGACGATCGGGCGTTCTTTTGGTATATAATAGTGCACAATGGTATAAGACAAAAAAAGTCACACAAGAATAATTAATTAGTGAAATGGAATGGAATGTTTCTACCTCCAAACCATACAGCTTTGATACAGCATATGGATCATAATGATATTAAATTAACAAAACTGAAATACCGAAAAGGCATTTTAGCACATATTTTTTCGATCCTCGAAGACGGGGATAATGTTAGCAAATGCATTTAGAGCATAGATCAATTCGATGCAGTCTGTTTATTCCATAACTCATGGCAATTACTGATATTCAGCTTCTGAAAGATATACAGGAGAAAGCTATTGTTCACCATTCTTTTTCCCTTACAGTAGAAAACGTAAAATATCTAATTATTCCAAATAATATATTTGTTTTATGGTTTCGATAATAAAGCCTATATTTATTTCAACCGTTTTTTTAAATTGCGGTATTCCGGATTCCTCATTAATCCAGATCATCCCTTGCATTAATCGATCCGGATTATCGAGTCTCTACTGTATAGCCAAATATTTGAAACAGCCATTTTTCAGAAACTCCTGTAACTCGAGAACCAATTCAGATATCTGGGATCTGTTTGTTGGCTATTGATTATTTTGAAAAAAGAAAATCTCGAGTTCTTGAACATTTTTTCTCTAACCCTCATGGTTCTCGAGATGCTTTCAGTGATCATCGAATTTTGGACACCTTGTACATTCGCTGCTCTGCCATATTTAACGAATTTCGCTCCTTTTGTTTCATTTCCCTTGAATACATTATTTATTTCCAAAAAATGTTCTCGGAGGCTAGGGAAATTTTCCACACTTACGACTTGAACTCAAGTCAAACTTCATTTATTCGTAAGTACTTGACTTTTGATGAAGCAACTTCACTTCAATTCTTCTTGAAATAATAAAGCATCGCGCTTATATTTTCCAGTATTTAAGTATTCATAAATACACCCCGTTCGGATATTATTGAGCACAAAGTAGGCCTTTGTTTATTTATCTGAGATTGGCATTATTTACGTTTACAGGCCTCGCCCGACGAGCTTTCGAGATCATAGAATTCTGGTTTGCGGAGAAACAATTTGAGGTCATACTATTGTTTATAATTTATATGCTTATAAAATAGTTTGCCGCAGCTAGAATTCTGAAAATGCCAAAGATTATTTCAGGGGGGTAAACCATAGACAAACTAAAAAATTAGATGAGCCACTCGTATATTCCGCGCCATCTGTCGGAGTAGGAGACTAATACACGAAAAATTATTTTCAATTTGATAGTTAGATGTCGTTGCATTCATGGAAATCCTATCGAGAAAATAGTAAGTATGTAAAATCCATAGAATTTATAACTAATCTATGGTAAAATCATTATTATCAAAAAACCTTTGAATTGTCAACTGACACAAGGAGTGGTTTGACACGTTCTTTTTGAAATATAATAAATTTCGATATGCCTGCAAGAGTGAAGATGTGCTGTGTTATTGGATGTGAAAATCGAGATGCAAGAAGGTAATTATAAAATATATATTATATATATTCTGTTACCTATAAGAATTAAGATAGTTTTCAAAAAAGTTTTTCATGTATTGAATAAGTTTAGTAGGTAAATACTCATATTTTGTATTATTGAATTCATTATTGTTAGTTTTTGAGAATGTTTTCAATGCAATTATTAGTTTATTGATTAGATATTATTTATGAAATAAATCTGTATTTTCAATTGGTGATACCTATTTCAGTTAATAAATTTTTATTCATTCCAGAATTTGATTATTGATCCTCATTTCTCGATTCCAAAAGAAAATCAGATGAAAGTTCGTTGCAGGTATTATTTTCATGAGAATAAATTTCCTCACTCATCGATAACTTGCACGAATCCATTTCTGATTTCCTTTTGGAAATTGAATTTCAAAAAACTTTTTGCCTCTTGTATATGGGAGTACCTACCTATTCAAAATGTGCACTACAGAATTCTTTTTGCGGCAGCTTTACGATACAGATTCCTTTTTCAATTGAGCTTTTTTCACGAATTAGTAATGTTCTACAATAACAGATGGCGTTGAAGCTTGTTCTACTAGTGTCTCATCTATTCTCCGTTTAGTTAGGTCATGGGGTAACCTAACACAAATTAATCCTTCCAAGCTTTTCGTCGATAGGGTATTCTCAAGTCAATATTTACACATTATCAACAATCATAATAATTACTTATTTTCTAGAAGATTTCATAAAGATGTGAATGATTCTGTTCATTCGCACTTCCTTTGCCTAATGAAAATGATAATTCTCGAATACATACACAATACCCTCAGCTTCTATTGTTAAAACAAAGATTTTTTTATTCAATTCAAGTAGTGAATCTGTAAAGTAAAATTTCAATCTTTTGTCTTTAAGTATTTATAACCGTATGAAATACTAATGAATGAAAATTCGTTTAACAGTAACGCAGGCAATATATTAATGAAAGCGGAGAATAATATTAATCGATATAAAATCAACCAATATTAAACCCACACTTCGGAACTAATATTGGTTGATTTTATATCGATTAATATTATTCTCCGCTTTCATTATTCGTATGAAATACGTTATCAATTTGTCAATTTTCAGATGTTGATGTAAATTGTCATCGTGAGAAATCCGCGATTTATGCAACTTTTACGTGAAATCGACAACATTGCGTATCATTCTAACAAGAAAATAAACAACATAACCTAAAATTTTAATATGCACAGTGGAATATGCCAAATTTCCATAGACTACTTTGTGCTCAATAATATGAGAATGGAGTATAAACTCCGACAACCTTCAGAATCCGTTGAAAAAATAAGCATCCACACTTCCCATCGTTATGCATTGTACACCCCATCAGGTTCAATCATAACAGGGAAGCAAAAAATTTCAATTTTCCTGCAGCGCCATATTCCAGTTGTCGCACTCTCTCGAATTTCGGGATCTTATTGCATCGTTCCGAACTGTTTTTATTTCCGAGTGGTGTCAACTTCAGACGGTTTGTATTTCATCCCTCGTTTCCGGCGTTGAAATGAAAGCCCCGTTATTTTCGTACTTTTGTCCCGACGTCATTTGGGAGATAATATATTCTACCATCGGCAATAAGGACTTAGACAACACTTTTTTTGTGTTCATTAAGCAAACAGCCCTGAAAAATAATTCCCAAACGAATGGAACTGTAGAGTATGTGCTCAGAAGCTTCTGTGGACTCTTTATTTTACCAATTATCGCTTCATTTTGAAAGTTTCATAACGGTAGTAAATTAAAGCATAAAGATGATTCATGGCGGAAAGGTTCATGTGAAAAACCTATTTCAAATAGGGTTGCCAGTAATGACTTGGGTATGTAATATTATTAAATGACATTTTCAAAACTGAGTAATTTCCTCATTTTGGATAAGGCAGATTTCAAACGCTTCTTCGTACATTAATAGGAATCATTATGTTGCGTTACTATTTTGCCGATTTTTTTTTAAATTTTGAATATAATTATAGTATAAACATGGCAAGATCGTGTTGAGCTGGTTAGCCTGTATTACCTACCAAAATCAAAATTGTGCCCGAGCGGCTACAAGGATATATCCTAAACCTAGAGTTCGCCATAAGTACATACTTAATTGATGTAATTGATTTCAAAATTGGTTCGGGTTCATTAATGGATAGGAAATAGCCCCTCATTGAAATTGCGAATGATGAAGGAGCGTTAATGGGGCAACTTCAGAAAATGTGATAATAATAATCTTACAGTTCGGTTAAGTCAATGAAACTTTATTGAAACGATTTTAAAGGTTCCATTGTTATTAATGAAATATAAACTAACATTGTGAACATTAAAAATACACAATCAAAATTTAAGAAAAGCCATGAGCAAGTGCTTTTGAGCGTTCGTTCATTGATGGAGCAGTAATGCTATTTCCTCAAAATTTTGTATAGGACTTGATATTCATGCTATGTATATGGATGCAAAATCTAAGCACGATTGGAATTATATTCTGGAAATTTTTCAAAAAATGAAATATGTAAAAAATCAATATTTGAAAAAAAAATAATTCGATGGTTCAGATGATCCGATCCTCTTTGAATTTGGAACTTTGCATAAACATCCAGTATAGTATATCTTCATTCACGTAATAAATTCCACTCAAATCCGATATTCCATTTGAATTTTTATGGTTCTGTTAACACTATGGCCACAAAATTTTGCATGTGACCGCAAAATTTTATTTTGAATTGGTTCGAGTAGGACAAAATACCGGCAAGTTACGTTCGGGCAACTTCGGTTTTTGATCGTCTCAAGGCCTAGTTACAGTGAAATGTGGTTATATGGAGCCAAAGTGAATTGATTCTGAAAATTTCATTATTTTCACATGTTCTTTACATGAAAATAAATGAAAATCATTTTCCTTACCGAATTTATGACTCTTTGAATAGGTTACACATCGAGTGCTGGACCCTGTAATAAGCATTGTTCATTTTTTGTCATTTCAGTAATTGCACACCACTTCACCCTCCAACTTTTCAAAGCAACCCTATCCTACCAATATATCAGACGATAAAGAGTATAGGTGTTGAGCTCACACGGAAAAAAATCAGTTATCCGAATCGAGTCCAAATTGATGTTACTCCAGATACTTTCAAACTATTCAACACGCATGAGTTGCATTACACGATCCAATATTACCGACAAAATCATGAAGATAAATGCCAGGAGGAATAAAAGCTTAAAGGGATATAAAAAAATTGTCCGTTGAGGAAAAAGCGCCGAGAGAGGTGGATTGTTTGGGTCTGAAAACCCTGTGGAAACATCTCATTACCTGGAAAATCCCACGGGATTATGGCTGAGCGAGAAAAATAAAACTTCTAAACTTCCATTGAAAGTCCTAATGGATGTTTCTCTATTGACGGCGGATTGGTACGAAATATCAAGAATGTCGTTACCACCTGAACTTTGCTTTTATGAATCTTTAAGCGAATGCTGGCTTTCAGGAAAAATGTTAGAGGTAGACGACCGGTTTCGAAGTTAAACTTTCCCCCCAAAAAGGATTATAATATGTTTATATGCGAGGTAAGTAAAGGAAAACATTGATTTCATCAATATATTGTTGCTTGGTTTCTCGAAAATATTTGGTGGTTTGTTCTCAGCCAATTCCAGACGAAACAAAAACAGACGACAACTAATTTATGCATTAGTATTTTAAACTAACAATTTGTTTAATTTCTTTGTGAACAAAAAATCACTCCTGCCTTTTTTTCGGATGGGCGGCCATTTTTATGTAAAAAGTAAAGCATCTTAAGGTAGCGTCTCTACGACATTATGTGTCAAAGATGTTTTATTTTCTTACATAAAAACGGCGCCCCACACGAAAAAAAGGCAGGAAAAATTTTTGGTCCTGAATTGAAAGAAGAATTAAGAAAAACTGTCAGTTTTAAATATCCCAGTGGCGAACTCCAAAAATTCAATATAATAATATTCAACCATATAAACATAATCAGGATCAGAATAACGTCATCGAACGTCAAAGGAAGATTTCTCGGATCATTTTAAGGAGAAAAGTGCATAAGAGTATGGATGCGAAACGGCTTCGTCACCGAGATGTCAAAGTTCAAGAAATTTTGGAATTTGAAAAATTATTGATTTTTCACAGCCGGCCGAGATATACAGGATGTGTCAGCAAAACGTGGGGTTAAATAGCGCCTAAATTGTTATAAGGTTGACAAAAATCTACAAACTAAAAATAGATGATTTTTAAATATACAGGATGCGACAAAAAAGTAACGAAAGAATATGTAGTTTTATCAAATGGAACACCGAATATTTCATGGCATAGTTTTTTCGATGACAAGAAGAGGTTCACACTTCACCTCATTTTTCAAATTCCATTGCGACGTTGCCACATTATTTGTATTATTGGAATATTTTCAGTATTGCAACCGCTGTTTTCAATCTAGATAAACGACATTTTTACAGTAGTTAGGTTGAGATATCAGCTTCATCATTTAGTAAACGTCTGAAATTGGTATTAGACATTCTGTATAAGAGTGTCTAATATGAATTTACCAGTTTACTTAAATTAAATATGCGATAACTCGATTTTTTCAAACGGAACAACCTGTATTCTCCTCTTTCATTGATTTTGTTTTTCAATTGTCTCTATTTTTTACAAAGTATATCCTATACTTGAATCGTTTTATTTTGAGATATTTCATATTCTTCAAAAAATTATGCCAACAAAATCGTCTTTACTAACTATGTTTGTATATTTGCTAAGGACTATGTATTAAAACTGACTAATAAAACTTTGAACATTTTTCAACTTTGAAATAAAACTACTACACTACAATCTATTTTCAATATCGCTGATTCACATTCGGGAGTACAGTATTTTCGCATATATTGTTGCAAAAGATCATTTGTTAGAGTGAAGGAAATTTGAAAACAGTTGTAGAATTTGAGTTTCATGTTGGTTATATAGCACATCTGAAGATAAGAGAAAAAATCAGCTTAGTTCATCCGATCACACAATTTGTTTTCAAATAATGCGCTTTTATTGGCGTGGTTTTTTTTTTAAATGTGAACTCTCTGATTAAAAAACCTTCAGACGTTTACCGAATGATAAAGCTGATACCTCAAGCTAACTACTATAAAAAATTCGTTCATCTAGGTTGAAAACCGCGGTTTCTATAAGAATATTGATGAACCCTTTCACTGAAAAATCCTAACAAAACGAATTATGTTCTAACGCCATAATGAAATTTGAAAAATGAGGTATAAGTGTAAAGCTCTTGTCCTCGAAAGAGTTATGCAATGAAATACAGGATGTTACACTTGAAAAAACTATGTATTTTTCTGTAACTTTTATTTGACGCATCCTGTATATAAAGAATATTATTTTTAGTTTGTAGATTTTTGTCAACCATATTACAATGTCATATAAGTTTTTTTTAAAAAAGTATAGTTTATGCGCTATTTTAGCCCCACGCCTTGCTGATGCACCCTGTATATTATGTGGAAGCTACAAATCAATGAAAATGACAGGCAAACTAATTCAAACAGTCAATTTTTTTTATACAAATTATACATGAGACATTGATAATTCGAAGTTAATCCAAAATATCGTATCTAAATTTTATTAAAAAATTATGTTTTTTGCGGAACTTTTTATTTCTATATTGAATCGTTCATCATCGGCAGTATAATAACCGGTTTAATAAGACGACACTGGAATAATTACTGGTTATCTTTATTTATCACCTTATTGTTTCCACTTCTTGGTTCCCACTTCTCTGCTATAACTCCATGGTAAAATCTAACATACTGTGGTCGAACTGAATTTGTCCGCCGAAACTCTTTGTTCGATGTAATTTATGTTGATTTGTATTAATTAAACAAACAAATTACATACTTCCAAATTGGGACTCGAACCGGTATCTTCACAAAAGACAACACACCGTGTGTGTTCGGACAATAGAGTTTATGGCCTGCTAAATATTGATAATTTTCAACACATGTTCTGAGATGGATATCTTGTTTTACGGAATAATATAATTCCGGTTGCGGCAAATAACTGGTGAATTAATCCAGATTTAAATACACTATAATAAAATTAACTAGAAATATTTATGGTAGGTTTAGGTTAGCATAAGTAACTAGAAATATTCATAGTAGGTTTGGGTTTATTTTAGACTTACATAAATGATGAACAAGCATCTCATTACAATTCTGTGCTCTACAAACTCTTTTGGCAGTTTTGAAATATGCAAATGAATCCACAGCATTCATTTTTAAATTTTTTTCATCATCCTACGATGTTGATAGATAATACCAGATAACGCACAAAATAATGGTAGATACTAATAGATAATAATGATAATTACTATTATTTCCGCAGAGTATTTACGAAAATATAAATGAAGAGTGGAAATTCAAAAGGGTCTAAGTGCCAAAAAATTTAAACTGAGATATTCCATAAAACATGTCTAGGAAATATGAAAAAAATTAAACAGAAAATTAATTGTTGATCAGAAATGACGACTGTCTGTAGCGGATGGCACATAGACGTTTTGTACGCTATTGGCATTGGCACATAGACCTCATATAGAATGAAATCTAAAATTTCGTGGAAGTAGCCCTTTGACCTTTTTGGATTTCTACTCTTCGAATATGTTTAGAAATTTTCATTATTGGAAATCATGAAATAATGAATTAAGCACTTTTCTTCATTTCCTAGAAGGAATATTTGATAGATTGTGTTTTATCGCAGAAACTCAAACTATAATATTTATATTATTTTCAAGTCATAGATCCAAGCCATCGTTGCGAGTGGTGAAGTCTATTTATTCATGACATTCATAATATCCCTTCATTTTCATATCAAGTTCATTGACCAACTCCTCTGATAGTGACAATTTTCAAATAACAAATTAATTTCTTTGATTCCTTCCATTCACACCATGGACCTATAATACTAACTGGACGTCGAACTTCCTAACTCTCACTTAGAAAAATATGAGGCAAGTGCCGTCATTTGCAGTTTGGGATGAAACTCGAATATTTTGATGTTCTATGCCATCTGTGCTCGAATATTTTTCATTGAAAAATTGACAACCTCTCAAGTAAAACCCAAACTGCAAATGGCCGCCATTTGCCTCAAAATTTTGACATGTTCGCTATCTAGTTAGTATTATAAATCTATCATAGAGATAGAATAGTATAGAGTTGCTATCAATAAAATGAAAGTGGTATCAGATCCGCCATATTACTGCGATACGTCGAATTTGACAATCATTGAATTTTTTCTAAAAATAGTGATTTTTGTACATTTTTCAAGTTAAATTGATATTTCTTGTGCTTAATAAACAATAATAAATTGGTATCGTGTGCTGTATGGCTTTCTACAAGCAGAGAAGGGACAGATAAGAAAATTAGAAGAAAAACATATCACAGGTAGGGATGAGTACTGAACAGATCCGCATTCGAAATTTTTGCTAGTATGTCTTGGTAATCTGATATCTTTTTATATGTGCATATTATCGCCTGAAGAAAAATTTTCTATTTGATATTCAATTGACCTTATTTGAACAGGATTCCTAAAGACCCAACACGTCGTATTTTTTGGGTGAAATTCGTAAATAGAAAAAACTGGCAACTTAATTCAACCCTGAACTTTCAGCCATATTGGTAATATATAAGCCTCGCCCAGTGGTTCCATTTTTCCTTACACAATTGTATGTTATAGCGTCTCTTCTCTATTCTATCTCTATGAAATCTATGATTCACACCTTGTAGAGCACAGAATATTTTTATAATCGCAGAGTTTTTATGACTTCTTGACATTATTATGCTGGGGTCTCCGAAATATCATATCAGGAATGTGTCTGTAATCAATCAACTGCCCTGATAACCAACAATTTCCAATGCAAAAATTACTAAACGATGTTTATGTAAATATTCGAAAGAGTTGAATGAAAATGTAGTGAATGAGACTTTATAATTAGTACGTTTTCATGGAGAATCCAATACGATTTGAATACGATTTCTGTACTGAATACGCCATGAAAACGGGTATTGAAATCGTACCGAGCTTTAGTTCCGATACGGCTTTTTTCGGGAGCGTATCGAAATTTCAATCCAAATGCTGCACATGAAAACGGGTATCGAATTGGAGCATGCGTATTGCGAGCAATATTGTGATGTTTGACATATTTCAAAATCAAAATGCAATCGAACGAGAAAAGTGTTAAGGCTGGACCTAGTAAAAACAGAAATATATGGAAAGAGGCTGAAGTAATTGGCGTTCCTCGCGTTCCCGCTGATAGATATGACATTTGACAAGTGACAGATAAAGCTTCAAATCGAAAAGATTTCAAAACGATTTGAATCCCATTCAAATGTGCATCATGAAAACGGATATGAGTATTGAACTCAAACCGAATTGAATATTCCATGAAAACGTAGTAATTGTATAATACTCTCATAGAAAGCTTATTTTTCCACTGGTTCATTCACAAAATTCGTGAAACAATATCAATTTATTCTGCAGTTGTATTACAAATAAATACCTTACTGTCCATGTGAATATTGAAAATCTATTAAAATTAGAGAAACGCACTCAAATTTGACATAAACTCATTCATATCTCAAGTGAAGAAACCCACTTATGAAAACATTTAGGCATGAGATATTCATTTTTCAATATTTCTACAATAATATCTTGTGCAGGGAATTAGAAACAAGCACACATATTATGCAAATGCATATATACTTACCATAGTTACATACTTGACTTGTTCGATTAAATGTCGATCGCCCAATCCAAATGATATGAAATCAAAAGATTAGCATCTATTTTAGTTAAGACATCAATCAATTATTAAATGGCCTGATCAAAAACCGGTCAATGAATGTATTCAATCGGCAATAAACGAAAAATGATCATCGAACAGATACAAATTGGGTTTCACCTGATAAAAACTGAGAATTCATAAACAGGAAACCTTCATGGATTGGTCCATTACTCAAACTTGGATAATCAAAATATATAACATGCCATCATGATTTCTGATGGAAATATTAGATATCCAGTATATGAGAAATTAAGTGAATTTAGACCAGAAGTTATTTTAGGTTCATTCAGACATTATGTAAGTCTCAAGGAATATGCAGAACATACCTTTTAATTGTTCAATCAATGGGAAACCCTAACAGATTCGAACCTTTTACAATGTTAATAATATTATGTTAATTTTCATTATATCATACATTCATTCAATTGAATTTGGGGTTTATGAAGAATTTAATATAACATGATTCAACATACAATTTTTTGTATTGTATGTATATCTAGATAGACCAAAGCTATAAGTATTTTTTTATGCAAATAAATCTATCGACTGATAGATGAATTTTTTGGAACCCACTGGTGAAAGGCTATTTCTGAACGCATAATAAGTATTCGATATAAATATATGAAATTTAAATCATCCATTTTTTCTCCACGATTTCTACATTCTACTTTCTAAAATGGAATAAAAATTGAAAATGAGTATATGCATACTACGAAAGTGTTGTACAGCTGAATATTCCAAGGTCTAATATGAGTGATGTTCAAAATTTGGTCCCCTTACGTGGGCAGAACATTCCAACGAATTTTTTCAACAGTTAAATATCAAAGTTCTATATCATTGAGCTAAATATTGAAGCCGCACGGATTTCTAGATATAAAATTTCAGAGAAAATAAATTAAATCAGAATAACTCGAGAAATATTCAAACGATTCGATATGTTAACGAACTCAACCGAGCTATTCCGACATTGCACCAACCCTGAAAAGTTCGAGTTAATACTCATTTTCGTTAAAAAAATAAGAGTAAGTACGGCCGGCCAGTTTTTGGATTCGAATTATTCATCAGTTAACCGAGTCGTTTAAGACCAATTTTGGTTCACAATTTGAAACAACAAGACATTTTTTGCAGAACTATGGTAAATTCCGTTAGGATATTATTGAGCACAAAGAAGTCCATGGAAATTTGGCATATTCCTCTGTGTATATTAAAATTTAAGGATATGTTTTTTATTTTCTTGTCAGATTGATGCGCAATGTTGTCAATATCAAGAGAAAGTTGCATAAATCGCGGATTTCTCACAATGTCGATTTACATCTGAAAATTGACAAATTCATAACGCAATTCAGACAGCTCTAACTACCTAACGACAGAAGAATGAAATTTTACTTTACAGACTACTACGTCCATTGAATAAAAATATCATTGTTTGAATAATAGAAACTAATGGAATTGTAAATGTATTAGAGAATTATCATTTTCATTAGTCAAAGTCAATAAAAGTGCAAATAAACAGAATCGAGTCAAATGAAGAAGGAGTTCTGAAGCAAACATTAGGTATGTGACGACCAAAAACATTGTATGTTCAGAACGAATCATGACACATCTGGAGTAAAAAATGGCGGATGCTTTACTTGGAGTGATTTCATTCACATCTTCATAAAATATTCTAGAAAATCAGTAATTATTATGATTGTTGATAATGTGTAAATATTGACTAGAGAATATCCTATCGATGAAATAATCTTCGGCATTTTTCAGAATTCTGGATGTGGCAGAATTTTTATAAGCATATAAATCATAAAAAATAGTATAACCTCAATTTGTTTTTCTGCAAACCAGGGTGCATTCGGCAACGTTGACTTCATTTTACGTTATGACAGTAACTAATGCCAACCTCAGATAAATAAACGAAGGCCTTTTTGTGCTGAATAATATCCGAACGAAGTATACACTGCACGCAAAATTTAAAACCTCCTATTCAGTGAAGATATTCTTCTCACAACAGTGTTTCTTCATGAGAAAGGACCAGAGAGTAAAGAATATGAATACAATTTTCCCAGCATTTCAATCTTGGCCAGGTTGGATAGCAAAGGTACATCGGAAAAAAGAAAAAAACAAGCACCGTTCTTCCAGACGTGGTAATTATAATATTCACGGCGCCGTAAAACCGCAACAAATTCAGTTTAAGCGCTGATATTATCTACGCCGGTTTCACAGATCGAAATAAAAATTATAATGGCCGATGGAGAGAAGACCACTCCCGCACTTCGATCGGTATTCAAGCAGATCGGATCGACTTAAAAATATCGATATTCCTCTGTAGGTTCTTCTGTTTTCGATTCCGAACTCGTTCGCATAGTAATTAAATCTTGAATTCGAAAATATAGTTGACAATATTTCAAAAATCACGAACTAAAATTAGTATCGAATTGAAACATGGAGCCTGGGAAATCTAGAGAAAAAATTCATTAAATTCTAATCGTTCTAACTATTCCAACTACTGCGACATGAAAGAAATTTTAAAAATAAGGGAGCCTTTGAATTTTACATCTATTTATATCATATATTTCGCACACTTGTCTTAAATGATACATCATTTTTTCAGATTCGGCTCACGTAAGAAGTTATGAATTTTTATAATACACTTCTGTAGTAGTAGCATATCCTCTAACTACAGAAGTTACCCTGCTAAGTTCTTGATTGGCAAAATTATGCGGTGGTTCTCGATATAAATTTTCAGTTCGTTCATGGGTAGAATAGCTTTCAACAGTTTAGTATCGGTTGTAGGTACTTTAGATACGGCCTAAACACCATAATTCCCAGAAGGAACTAGTACGAAATTTTCAGGGATTTCAAATTTATGAAGATAAAGAATTCAATTGCTGCAGATTCAAATTTGAATTATCGTTCTCAAAATATGAACAGCTCGAAATCGTTTCTGACTTCACGTCAAGGTTATCTTAATTTTTTCAGAAATGGTATATTTGGTTAAAATGACCGACTGGGTATTATTATATTATAACGTTTTACTTACATCCACTACGTTACTGTTCATATCGGAAGGAAAAGAAAAATAAATAATTTCAAGAACATAATTGTTATTTCAGTAGAATTAATCGATCGTTATTGCGAATCGATCGAACTGTCATACTTAGGTGACAGTTTGAATTTTAAACTAAGATAATTAAAAGAAATGATGATTTTACTGGTTTGCTTTTGTTTTCAGTCATAATGGCGATAAACTTTTATTCATTTTCCTACCGTTATGGTGTGCGGTGCAAAAATGTCTGACAGCAAAATTTGAATTTCATTCAATTCTTCCTATGAACTATAATTTGACATGAAAACGATGTTAGCGGCGATAGAACAAAGTTTGAACCATCCCATCAAAATTTAGCAATGTTTTAGTAGATGTTGAATTGATCGCCACTCAGATCTGGCAGTTTTTCACCTATACTTACTTCTAAATATCTCAATTCAAACTCTCTGTGAAAATCTTCTTTGATATTAACGGAATCGTGTATTGTAAATATTTCACAACTTCTACACGCTTGTTTATAGTGGAAAATAGTATATTATGCAACGAGAGTATAATGATAGTTATCATTCACGAGGTGTAGTTTAGGCTACGAGGCGTAGGCGAGAGGCCCAAATCACCGAGTGATTAACAGGCATTATACGCGAGTAGCAAATTTCACTTTATCCACGATTACTAAATATATTCCTTGAAGATTGGGCGACCGTGAAAAAACCCTTTTATTACAAGTGTGGAAAAAGTCGAGTTGGCACATGAGAAATTTTTGAAGAACTTGTAATTGTATATTTTGTAATGAAAATTGCTGTAATTGATGAAATAAAAGTAGATTAGGCCCTCGATTGACAAGGTATACCCATATTTGTTAGTTGAAGTACTTTTGAATACGGAAGGAATAGCAATTCAAAGAATATAATATTGAAGCTAAATCTATGACGCATCTGACAGCAATGAATAATAACTTATTATGCACTAGTGAGGGTATAATTAGGATAAAGCAAACAGAAGTATAATGGGTGGATTATTCTATAGTTATGGATGAAAGATATTTAAAATTTTACTGTTCTAATACTCTTGATATCCATTCTATCCACTCATGAATTTAACAATATTTATGACACAACATGACAGAAGCTAATATCACAAAATAAATATAACTCTCTGTCGTACATAAAAAGCAGTTAAACACTACAGACCATATACTTATAAACTTCTACACCGCTAACATGAATCCGCTTCCCTATTACAAATTGAAGCAGCGATATGGCAGCGATCACGTGGTACAATGGCCCTATGAATTTACTGCGCATGCGCCAAAACATGACCTCGAATAGTTTTAATTATGATTTGTCAAATGACAATAACTGAAAATCATAACCTCAATTTTTCACGTCTTGTCAAATTTCTAGTTTGCACATGCGCAGGTAATTGAAGCCATTGAAGGGGCCATCAAAAATGGCAACTAGATTACTTCAACTTTTATTTCACGTTAGCAGTATAGAGTTTTATATATATGCTACCGACCTAACGTCATTGCTTTTCTCTTCTTCCTAACATATGTCACTGTCTATGACACAATTGAATTTGTCACAGGACAACCGTCTTCCCTGGTTTCTTCAACATCGCAGTATCACTATCAGCCTAGTGATGACATCAACACTCAAATTACCGTAAAGCCATTATTTTTTATTACACGTGATCATTTCAAGTACAGTCGCCAGAGAAATCGAATTATGCCGCTCGAACAAATTGCAACATCCCCTATCGTAATAATTCAATAATGAAGGGGGATGATTCCATTGGCTGAATAAGATGAATCAACAGATGTACAATATCGATCAGAAATGAGTAATTTGCGATGATGTGAAAATGATTGAAAGTGAGCTTTCCAATAGACCGAAGAGAAGAGAGGGAAATGGTATTTATTAACGAGAAGGCAAAAAAATCCAGCTCTGTGAAGAAACAGGGGTTAGATTGAACAGTACACTACATAATTCATATTAATCAGGATTTTTCATTTCTACACTTATCGAGAATGGTGATGTCTTTCGTGTTGAGTTTCATATTATGTCCTGTATCTATCACATGTTGTGCAAGGGCACATCTTGTTTTTTCATTTTTACAGTCGCGTTTATGGGATGTTATTCTCCCTTTGAGATTTCTAGAGGTCTGGCCTATGTAGTATTTAGGATAGTTTTGGCAATCTATTTATAAACCACGTCAGTTGAAATTCCTTCAGGGGTTCGATCTTTTAGTTTGGTGAAAATTCGGTTTATTGATTTGATTGACCTTTGTGGAAATCTTAGTCCATCAGTATTTTTGAAACTGTTGATAATTTAGTTTGTCAGATCGTCGATTTTGGGGAGAACAGCATACGTTTTTCTTTTATGAGGTTATTCTTGTGGTGGTGTCATTATCTCACTGGTAAGGTGTGGTATGTATTACAATAACTCATTTAGTAGTCGTCTGGGATATGGATTCTTCGACAGCAAATCAAATAATCTTTTCAGGTTTTTTTATATAGTGTTGGATGATCTTGATATTTCTGTCTTTCATTCCTAATACAAATTTTCTCTCTGAACTTGTTCTCTTTGTTCACCAGTCTAGTAATATTCTATTATCCTTTGTTCTAATTAATAATGTATCTAAAAATGAGTCTAATGTCTGATTATCTTTTATTTTCATGGTAAATTGAATATATTTGTCTTGATCATATGTATTGAAACTAAAAGAGGTTCTTCTTTTTTGTTATAAGTTACGCTACAGATAATGTCATCCACAAACTTTTTTAGAAATGTTGGTTTTAATGATAGCTTAGTTATTCTGTCTATTATGTGGTCATCCATTATGTATTGGGATAGGATAGGTGAGACGGTTGTTCCAATGGGTATGCCAACGATTTGTTAATAAAATTTCAATCGTAAGAAAAGTAAGTGTTGTTAAAAACTCTAGTATTTCCAAGAATTTATCTTGTGGTATGTCGCAATGGGATGTTATATCATTCCAATGTTTCCTTATTGTATTGATTGCACAGTTTCTGAACAAATACCGCCGATATGTGCTATTGATTTTTCTCTACTTTTGCAAGTTTCTTATTTCTTCATGTGATACTCTATGGTATGGTATTATAGTTGTAACTAACAGGAAGTTGATAGTAAAAAGCAACTTGAGAATTAATTCCTTCAACTTATTTTAACAATTTTCAATCAAAATTTATATGAGAATGTGTGAGGAATTATTTGAATGAACGACGATATCATTGGATTAAGAATACGACAGAAAATATTCTCATTCTAGAAGCAAACAACTTCCCTTCCCAAGTACTAACAGTAGCCATCAGTGACACTACTTCATGTTCTTGACAACTCAATGGAGGGTTCTTGCTGATAGAACAACTAGGAAAAGGAAATGCCTGTTATTCACATGGGGACGTACGTTTTTAATATATTAAGAGCAAGTAAAAGTCCTGGCCAAAGGAGTTCTACTTAAACGACTGCTATATCGTTTCGACCGAATTTCTGTAATTTTCGAATTTGAGCCGAAAATGGTTTCAAACGATTAGGGTTCGACTCCATGATGACGAATCCGTGGTCAAATTGAATTCTGTACTCTGTGAGCTCGATAACTTTTGAAGGGATTGTCCTAGCGACTTGAGATTTTCAGGGTGAGTTAGGTTCCCAAATGCTACGGTTGAGTTCATTAACCAGCCGAATCGTACTGAGTGTTCCATGAAATATGGCCATTCAAAAATTTTGTCCCCAATACATCAGACAAAACGAACCCAATCGAAATGAAATTTTGCGGCCACATGTAAGATGCTCATAATAAGCCTCATGCATAATTTTGTGTCCATAATGTTAACAGAACCATAGATAATTCAATTGGAATATTGAAAAAAAGAATCTTTCTATTTTCATAAAAAGATGTCCGCTTCGAGTTCGAAATTATTCTGTGAATGAATTCATCATCTGAACCATATAATTTCATTCTTTTAATCATTGATTGTTTACACATCTCATTTTTTTGATAATTTCCAGAATGTATTTCCGATCGAGCTGAGATTTGCATTCATATACTTAGCATGAATCTCCTATACAAAATTTTGAGATGAACGAACGCTCGAAAGCTTTTTCAAAAAATTTTCTACTGAGTTTTTCCATAGAAATATATTTTCATGTTTTTGACAACGCAATGGAGGGGTCGCCGAAATTCTCGGATGAAACTACGAAATAATCAAATATACCAACATCGGCCATCGTTCTTGCTAATCGAACAACTAGGAAGAGGAAATGCCCGTTATTCACATGGGAACGTACGCTTTTATTATATTAAACACACGTTATTTTTCCATGAATGGATATGGTCGCATAATAAACTGAGCAATTTCGAACGATCCGCATTGTGCATCCTGGCATTAGTATGGGCCCGATTCCGATCATCATTGCAACGGGACCCTACGCCGACCAATTAAGCGGAGGAAAATGCGATTGAAGAACGCGTGTGTTACTTCTTAATCGATGGCTATGTATGCAAATTGAGAAGTGTGCTCAGAACGAAAAATTATGATGTGAAAGATGGGATAGAGTTGGAAGGTGCCCCGTTGATAGTTAGCAGTAGAGTCTTCACTTTTATGAAATCAGCTGACGAGCTATGGAAGTTGATGTAATTCAATGAAAATTTGGGTAAATATCGAATTTCGATGACCAGCAGATATCGACCAGATTTTGGTGTCATTGTATTCATTGAGTCTTCCTGAACAACATTAGTGAAACCAACAGATGGCGGTCTGTCTTAGTTTAGAAAATATGCGCCCCCAAACTTCCAAAAATGTTACATGTTCACGTCGCTTTTTTCACTATGAAACCACTAATTCACTGATCCAATTTAGTCCATAAATCACCTTCGAATATTCAAATAACTATTCGAATAGTTTCATTTCAGGTATATTCAATAATAATTAATGCAGAAACATCGAAATTCTAGAGGTAGCACATATCCTTAAATTCTAAGGAAAGCCCGCCGTTCTTCATGGTAAGTTTGGCACCACTGCTCCGTCCTTCGGCGAGTGACATTTCAAATGATGGCAGGAATGACGGGATGTTTCTGCATTAATTATTGAATATACCTGAAATGAAACTAATCGAATAGTTATTTGAATGTTCGAAGGTGATTTATGGACTAAATTGGAGCAGTGAATTTGTGTTTTTAGAGTGAAAAAAGTGACGAAAGATGAAACATTTTTGGAACTTTGGCGGTCCATATTTTCTAAACTAAGACAGACCGCCACCTGTTAGTTCCACTAATGTTGTTCAGGGAGACTCAATGAATACAATAACACCAAAATCTGGTCGATATCTGTTGGTCACCGAAATACGATATTTACCACAATTTGTTATGATAAACAAGTACTAAGGACCTCTTAAAATACAACCCCCAAATATTGATAAACTTTTTCTTCAGCTTAAGATTCAAGGTATCCAAATTTTTTTTCTTAACTCATCATAAGAGGTGTTAAAAATGTAAGAGGTAAAGTTTACAACCTAGTCCGCCCCGGAGAACTAAACAAGATAATTTAAATATGAGGGTAGTTCAAAATTGTTACAGTTTTTTGGACAGCTTTATTTCAATTTCATATCCTTTTAATACATCGCCCACATTTTTAATCCTGTGTGATACGAGCCTTAAAAAAGAATGACATAGGATTCGAAATGTTGGCGATGTATTGATGTATTAAAGGATACCAAATTGAAATAAATCTGTCTAAATTACTGTAACAATTATTCAACTACCCTTATATTTAAATTATTTTGTTTAGTTCACCAGGGGCGGACTAGGTTATGAATTTTTAAGCTTAGATGTGCTATAAATATAAAGGTTTAATTACTAATTTCCGGAAGAAAATTATATCCGTAATATTTTAATTTCACAAATAGAACTTTCTTTCGATTAATAAGCATAATTGACAAAACCAATTTTGAGCATAAACAATATCTTAGAATATTCATTCTATGGAATGAACAGTGATCATAACTGCTTGTAAGTTTTTATTTTTTCCGAGAAAAGTATCGACTGTATCGAAATTTTGCAAGAGATTTTTTTTCTCCAAAATTGAATGGAAAACCATAAAAGAATTTTATTTTTCGAAAATCTATCCCACGAAAACAATTTTTGAAGGAAAATCATAAGGGGTTGTTATTTTAAACCCCTAATAATGAAGTTATGGGATCAAAAAAAAATTGTGTGAGTAACATCTACTTAATGAATCATATTATGTATAGTTTTATGACTCAGTGTTTTTAGGACTCCCAAAAAAATTAAAACTGTCAACTCGTCATCGCCTTTCAAAGGCTGTATCTTGGAAGGGAGGTCGATTTCGAAAAAAAATTATATGAACTACCCCTGCTTATTTTCATCGAGGATTCATTTCCCTAAACCCCTCGTATTTCTTTCTTTACAGACACCCTGTATAATAAACAATTGTTATTAGACGACATAGACAATCATAATTGAATGGCCTCTTCCACCCACCTCCTTTGACGTGATTTTTAACAATCAGTCGTGGTGATGAAAACCAACGCAATATTGACATCAAGTAACAATCATAAACTACACGGAATGACCTATGACTTGACACTTTTTTCCTTCAACTGTGACCCCCATCATCAAGTCTACTGGACAAGTTGATTGCATCCAGCAATCTTGATTGTAAACGCCTCGTACCCTTGTTATACCAATTTCCATTGAAATATATGGATTAAATTTTCTCATATTCATGGTGTGGGAATAATTCCGAAGGGTCCGTGACCCAGGTCCTATTAGGCGAGCACAGAGAGGTTACTAGAGCCGGTGGCACGCCAGACAAACCGAATAATTGCGATTAAAATTGTACCACCTGTTCAGCTTTACCGGACGTCCTGTGTATACGCTACCCGTCGCTTTACCTGGTGTTTGTTTTTAGGTGGATGAATGTTTTGTGGACAATGAAAAATATAGCAATAATGTTACGGAATAAATATTTCTCATTCCGGAGAATAGAAATCTCACACTGGCCTCTGTTTCTATATTGAAATTTCTTATCTATGTAAAGGAAAGTGAAAGAAGTGTTGAAAAGCTTTCGAGTTACCACCATCACAATACAAGAGGCAAGGATTTCTGGAAAATTTTTCAGGTTTTCACTCCCAATCTGTGAAACAGAAATAATTAGAAATTTTTTGATTAAGATGAAATGCTCCTGCGAAAACCTTTGCACTAATTTGTCAGGAGCAAATGGGCTTTGAAAAAAATGCTACCTAACAGTAAAACTGAGAAAGGAAATAAATGAAAAGGATAATGTAACATTTCGTTATCAGCAGGGTGTCTCTGAATTGAAAGATTTGAAGGGGTTATTCTTCAGATCGTTTTATGAAATTTAGCTCCCATAAATGTAGGTTCCTAAATTCATTATTTCCAAGATACGGGGTTTTAAAGTTTTACTTGAAAACTGACTGAAAGAAGATGTACGCCAGATGTTTCAAACTTTCAATTATTTTTGAATTCTTCGTTCAATTTCTGACGAAAAACCTCTTCTTTTTGTGGGGCGCCGTTTTTATGTTAGAAAGAAAATCATCTTAACGCATAGTTTTCGTTACTTCAACACTTTATGTAGTAGAAACACTTAGTTAAGAATTTTTGAAACATAGATAAATTGAAAATAGTAATCATCGAAATGAATACAATCCTCAATTTATAGGCTCACAGAACCTTCTACATGTGACACTGACGAGGCCTAATAAGGCCGAAACCGGTCTGTTTCTTCCCTCATTGACAACATCTTGAATAAATCATCCCAGTCCGCATGTAGAAGGTTCTTATAAATCCTATAAATTGAGGATTGTATTCATTTCGATGATTACTATTTTCAATTTATCTATGTTTCAAAAATTTGTTAGGTTAGCCTCCATAAAGGCAAAGAATTTTTTGTTTGTCATTTTTTCTTTATCTTAAAATCACTTAGTTAAGAAGTTTTTATGTTTTACATAAAAACGGCGCCCCACACGAAAAAAAGGAAAGATAGAATTTTGTCACAAACTGGATGAAGAATTCAAAAATAATTGTTATTTTTTTAATATCTCAGTGGCGAACCACTTTTTTCAGTCAGTTTTTAGAGGGAATTTCAACACCCTGTATCTTGGAAACAATGCATTGCCGGACCTACAAATATGGGAACTTTGTTTCATAAAAGATCTGAGGATTCACCCTCTTACATCTTTAACATCAATTCAGAAACACCCTGTATATCAGACTACTGCTTCAGACAAACTTGTAAAATCCTTGGAATTGCGTATTTTTTCGTTTGCAGTCTAATTAGACTGTGGAAATAGCCAGGAAACAGGAAATCCAATTTCTCAGTTATACCGGGCAAAAATAGTACTCCTTCATCAAGAAAAATCGTTGAAGCATCAGATTACGTAACATTTGAATAATCAATGGACTTCAGTAAGACGCATAGCGTCCCTTATCCTGGAAACCGGCAGCGTTAGCCGGAAATTGGCACCTGGTCGACCCGACCCAGAGTAGCACCAGCAAGGAAAGACTATTACATAAAAAAATTTACCCGAAAGAATGGGACGGCATCAGTAACAGTTCTTCGAATTTATTTTTTGAGGTCCTATAAACGGGTGGTCATAACCAGTACCATAAAAAGTCGATTGCATTACTTAAATTCAAGACCTTCAAGAGTAATTCGGCTATCAACAGCAAATAGAGCTACCTGTCGGTAAAGGCAGAACCAAATAAAGAGTGGCTTCAACCAAGATGGCGGAAGATACTTTTTCGGACGAGTCAGGATTCGGTTTACAAAGTGATAGTCGACCGTACCGCACTCAGAGGGATCAAGAAAATCTATCATATCATATATAATTGGGATTACTTAGAGAGAGCCATATCCAAACGCCAAAACCCAACTTCATTTTTTCTGGAATTTAGATTGGTCCTTCAGGAAAAATGGAACTACATTCCTAAAATTTTCAATAATGACTTGATTGGTGAGATGCCTAGGCGTATTGGGCAGATGATTGAAAGAAGAGGTGGTAATATGGACTAGTGAATTTGGATACCGTTGTGGAATAACTATAATTAATAAAAAATAATAAATCGATTAATTTAGATCTTTCCTCATTTTTCCTATATTGTCTCATCCTGCATGAAGCAAAGAGTAACAAACAAATATTTTCTATAAAATATATTCCAGTTGGAATGAAGGAACATATTCATATCATTTCCAGAACATAGAATGTGGGTGTTCATAAAATCTTTACAGCTTGTATTATTTCAGTGAGCCGAACCTGCTGCTAATCTGTATTTTATTGGATAAGGAAAAGCTATCATTTGAATAACCGTACTGATTGATCTGTAGCATTTGGTTCTCAGAAAATTAACGAATGTGTGCATTATGATCTGAAGAGATACTTGGACCGTTTTTCTTTGAGAACAAAAAAGGTGATGCAGTAACGGTGCATGAATGATGGTATCATGCTATAACATAGTTCCTTGCCTCAACTGGAAGCTATTGATTTTGACGATGTGTGGCTTTAGAAGGATGGTACCACATGTCATACCGACCGTGAAATACCGACTATCTTTCACGAAATTGATCCGCATCGTGGTCATGTCATTTCCCGATTTGGTGACCAGAATTGGCCTTGACACTCTTGCGATTTAACTCCTCCAGATTTTTGGCTGTGGGTGTGGGGTTTTCTGAAATTACAGGTTTATGCCGATAAGTCTGCAACAATCGAAACATTGAAAGATGAAATTAGACTCTGAACAAATGAAATATCATCAACACATGTATCAGATAATTTTTGAAGGCACGTAATAATTCCTGTTATACTGATGAAACTTGACCCAGTCATGGTGTCATGAGAATAGTATGTCCTGCATAAGATATTCCTCAAGTTTTCTAAACGTTCTCTTTTCTCTTCTGAATGAAAAATTCAACAAACAATACGAAGTCGACTTGGCCGAAGTTCGATTTCATCTGAGAATGGAAGCGCAGAATTGTTTGCATTGCTTTTCTCATATAAAGCACGAGTTTGATGCTGAAGTACACATTCAATATTTGCTTCAGCAACGAAAGAGGGATTCATGTTCAATTTCATTCGAGTGTTATTTAATATCGAACTATGGAAGTCGAATATTGACTGACTTCTCTAGACCAACATTTCGTTGAAATATTCCTAAAAGAAAAAAATCAATGTATTCGAAAAAATCGAAAATGATTCTTAGAAAAAGTATCGAATTGAAGCGTCCAAATTGACGCAGGCAGAAGAAGACCTTTCAGCATAGCAGTCTATTTTGCAATGAATTCTAAGATGATCCTGAATTATATTCTTCAATTCTATATACATATTTCAAATTGAATTGAGTGAAGTATTATAAATAGACAAAAATAATTGAGGTGTTTTTGCCAGTACATAAAATTATACCCATTGACAATATTGCGAAACGCTTTTAACCTTGTGTGATATGAATTATGTTTTTGGAGCATATAGTAGATAAAAAAAATTTCAATAATGTGGGCTGTGTTGTTATATGGACATTATGATGGTATGAAATCATGAATCATGTAATAGTTGAATGATTTTTTGTAATCGAAATTACAATGGAAGTGAAGAAATAGTTAAACGGTTGTTTTTGTGGACTCCAACTGATGAATTGAAATGAAAATTAATAGTATATTAACACTATACATATGGAAAATCGCATCAAGATTTTAACAGCCTGGTAGCCGACTAAATCACCTTTCCGCAAACTTTTTATCTACCTTAGAAATTGAAATTAGTGATGATGGAACATTCATTGAAGTATTATTTAGGCTATTTTCATCATATTTACTTCCTCTGTTCAACTTTTCGGCCATCATTCGCTAGTCGTCGTCAGGAAAACATTTCAGATTGAAAAAGTTGCTTTTGGGAAATCTACGAATCTACAGTGTTTTCCTGGCGACTGGAATATTTCAATTTTTTTTATTTCATCGGAATATCAGATTTCAAGTAAACATAAACGATAACTTTGACATCAGTGCATTCTCAAAACACGAAATAGATCACCTTAAATTAAGCTGATTTCCTGAAAAAACGATATGCACTGCAGTTTTCAGATGAGGGATTTAGTAAACAAAAGTTCAGCCCTTTATCGTATCATAAATATTCACTTTTGTCAATTTCAAAATGATATAAAGGTGGGTTTAACGTATACGAAATTGAAAACGATCCATTTCAATGTTTAATTTAGGCTATTTTAATGTGAAATTGTCATTGAAGTAATGTTACAACTCTACTAAATCAAAAAAATTCATATTATTTCAAATGTGTATGTGTTGTGCAAAATAAAATTTATTTCAATCAAGAATTTATTTTCAATTCACAATGCGGTCTATGAAAAAATCTTACAATCAACTCGTTTTATGATGATTCTAGAGGTTAATGGTCAATATATAATATTGAATATAATAATGAATAGTTCATCGAATAATTATTTCCGTCAACCTCAAAATAAAAGCTCAGTTTAATGTACACGAAATTCATTGATAGTGAACGTTTCGACTCTTGATTCCTCCTATGTTATGTATGAATGCCATGGGCAACCGAACATAAAGTATTATGAAAAAACAGTAGTAATATTACAACTCTACTGAAACATAAAAATTTATATTTCCGTCGACCTCAAAATAAAAGATTTTAATGTTTACGAAATTGAACATCAAAGAACCATTTAAATTTTCAATATATATATGCTATTTTAATGTGCAATCCTCATGGCAACCTTACACAAAGTATTCAGAAGCACTACGAGAAATGTCAAAACTCTACATCTACAACATAGAACATAGAAATTTCATTATGTCAAATGTATGTTGAGCAAAATGAGAATGTATTTCAATCGAGAATTTATCCACAATTCATATTTAGGTGATCTTGTAATCGACTCGGTTATTAATCAAGCGACCAATGGTCTCGAACTACCTATTATTTGCTCCGCGTTAAAATATATTGACCAATTTTCGCTGTCTTCAATAACCTAGTTGATTAAATAACTATTATGTCCAATATATCTCTTATGCAAAATAAGAAAGTATTTTAATCAAGAATTTATATCCAACACTTAGGTATGTCGACGGAAAAAAATTTCAATCAACTCGTGTACTAGTATAGCCATCAATAAACGAGTTGATCAAATAACTATTATTTTCGTCTCAAAGAACTAATCGATCGGTTTCAATTTCGAGATTTCGATATAATATTTTCAGAAATCAATTTCTCATTTGCACCACAAATATCCAAGAATTGCTTCAATAATTCAATTGAACGTAATATGCCCATGAAACCATTCAAATCGATAAAAGATTCCTGAAAATCACTCGAAAAAAAAAATCCCTAGCAATCAGCATTTCCAATAGAAACATTAGTCGTCGTCGCACTGAGACGAAACTAAAGACCGTCCGTAACGAACCAAGCAAATAACAAATAATAAGAGGCTTTCCACCAAAGCAGCTCCCTAACGAACCCACACCTTTCATCAACCACGTATTCTCCCCCATTTCCACTCCAATAGTCGTCATTTTGCGGTAATTTTCTATCCTTCAAAGACCACGCTGAGCTATCACAAACGTCAGTAAATGGGGAGAATACAATACGTCAAACATCACTATTTTATTTCTGATGAATCGTGAGAAACAGCCAGAACTGCACTAGACAATGTTTTTCACAAATAAATTTTCTACAATTATTTTGTGGAAAATTTGGTAGAAACAATGTTATTCATTGTTTCTCGAAAATGTGCATTTTCGAAGTATTGCTGTAAAAAAACCTCAATTCTGTGGAAACATCATTAGGGAACTTTTCACGCAAAAGCCATCAATGACTTTAATAACTTTTTTCACAAATCGACATAGCATCAGCTTTTCTCATGAGATTTTTTGCTTTGAATGGAAGACCTTTAAACTTTTGCACATTTCGATACATATAGAATTAACAATTCCAAATACATAGCTTAATCGATATTTTCCAGAGCAATGCTGGAAATATTTAGCTCTCAAATTCTTATGTAAGCGATTATAATTAATGAAGCAATGTTTATATCAATTTTCGTTATAGAAATGGGACTTTCAATTGAAGTTCGATATAAAATAGTTATTCATAAGTGTAGAAGGCATTGATATTCTATCATAAGTTTTCGAATAAACGAGTGTTAAAATGTTCTCTACGACTAGGAGTTTTTCAAATGCACTGTGTTTTCAAAGAAACTAATGACATTTTTTCATAAATATCGTTCATCGTCATTATTTAATTCAGTTATTAGAAACATCAACATCATTTTGTGTAGTAACCATGAAAAACTTATGCTCGTGTTTTTTTGTACTCATCCTCGGTTAAGTATTACATGTAAACATGTTCCTCTATATTTCAATTCAACTATGAATTAGCAGAAAATATATATAAATAGAGCATTTAATTTGGGAAATACAAGTAACAGAATAATGTGTCAATATCAATTTACCAACTATGAAACAACGAAGCGGTGGCTTAAGTAGGTAAGAGAAAAAAAGGTAACAAACTGACTATCAAATTCAATAGGCAACAAAACGCAGTTATTCATATTCTCTCTTTGAAAATGAAAGAAATCACCATGGAAGTAATATTGATATTGATTATACAGAATTTCATAAATCTTGTCGTGAAAATATTGAATGATTTTTTCCGTCAACCTCAAAATAAAAGGTCAGTCTAATATGTACAAATTTGGACATTACTGATCCATTTTAATGTTTAATTGTCATAGGCTACCGAACATAAAGCATTCAGAAGCAATACGAGTAATGTCACAACTCTACTGGAACAGAGAAAAATGAGAATTTATATTATGTCTGGTGCAGAATGAGAATGTACTCCAATCAAGAATGTATACTCAATTCATTATGAGGTCGACGGAAAAACTTTGTAATCAACTCGTTTATTAACCGCAGTCATCAATTCTTTAGTTGACTAAATAACTATTATCTACTAGTATTGAGTTTAAATAGATGTATAGTTAGACAGTTTGAAGATGATAAAATCATAAATAAAAAAATATCTTAGAGTAGAACAATAGTTCGCAAACTCCAAACTAGCGTATTGTCCAGAATTCAAAACAGATGAGTACAGCATTTTTCTGAGAGTTCCCAACACATTTGAATCTCTAAAAATGTAGCAAGCATGTTATTAAGATTTATGTCGAGATACAGTGGGTGCATGGACCTATAATACTAACTGGACGTCGAACTTCCTTACTGCCACGTAGAAAAAAGTGAGGCAAATGGCCGCCATTTGCAGTTTGGGGTGAACCACAAATATTTTGATGTTTTATGCCATCTGTGCTCAAATTCATAGATTTATAATAGGTCCATGCTTGAATTTTAATTGAAACATAGACGTTCCCTTGAAAGAAGTGATGAAAAACGAACTCTATATATTAGTGTTCTGTGAACTCTGACATTTCGGTCTATTAAAATTATAAATATTTTCGATTCTTGTGATTAGTTATTAAACAATATTGGTAATCCTATCATTTTAATTCGTTGAAATAAAATAAATAAAGGAATATTGGTAATTCTAATATTTCAATTCATAGAAAAATTGACAACTCTCAAATTCACCCCAAACTGCAAATGGCCGCCGTTTGCCTCAAAATTTTTGACAGGTTCGCCATCTAGTTAGTATTATAAATCTATGAGTGGGTGATGTTCAGTTATTGATAATTTATTGTGGAGGGCAGACGTATTCTAGCTTCTTTCTGGTGTTATTTACATTTTTATATTGTTCAACGTAGTGATAAGAAAAACAGGACAGTTTCATGGAATGAAAAAGCCCAGCAGAGTGTGAATATTGTTCGTCATGAACTTGCCTCTGCAATAATAATATTCGAAAAATGATATCACGTCAAAGGAGAAAATGAACCGAAAGTTGAGGGTATTTCTGGTCAAACCAGAAGTTGAAGAAACACATTGGATGAGAGGGGTGAGAATACTTGTGTCCCCAAGTTTAGAATTATGACCTGGGTCCTACTCGCATGGAGGAATACAATTAATGAAATGATAAGTATCAAGAATACTGTGAACTTTCCATTGATAATAGTAGTGTTCTTTCGTACTGATAGAACTGATGGAACTTATTCCGCGATTAGAATAATCACTTGCAATCACTTTAGAGTTGTGGAAGGGGAACGGATTGAAAACGAAAGAACGATCGCTTCAACTGATCTTTCTGATTGAAGTTATATAAATCACTTCGTTCAGTTCGAAAGAACATCACTATTGTACTTACGATCAATTGAATGAATCTTATATCACATATAAGCTGAAACTCACCTGAAACAAAGAAAAAAATATGAAATATACAATCAAATGAAACGGAATCTTATGTAGTTATTAAGAAATATTTCTCGAAGTTTTAACTAGGTTTCAAATTATCATTCTATTTTCTAAATTTCGAGATAACATGAGTATCGTCATTCCACTCACAGTATGAGCGCCATGAAGTATGCAACGAAAGTCAACTCAAACCGACCGTATTGCGATAGGCAAATCAAGACATGATTCTTTCCTTTTGCATTGTGTTGTCGTGATTTATGTGAATACTTACTACATTATTGATAGTTTTTAAGTTTAATTCATTCATATCGCTATTGTTCAGTTCCTCAGTGTTCTTCCTGAGAAAAAAAACATTTCAAATAATATACATTTCCATGCCTTTACTCAAGCAAGGGATATATTTCGTGTTTGGGTAGAAGGGAAATCGAGGAGTAAAGTGACAAAGTGTTGATGAATCGACGAAAAGCCTGGCAACTGAAACTTAAAATCGGTAAACCAGTCACAGGAAATATGAAAGTTTGCTCCTTGCATTTTGTAGATGACGATTATTTTTATCGAGGTAAGTACGGATGACACAAAACTTACAAGTTTTGTGTGATCTTGCAAGGAGCAAACTTTGTGAACGATTCATAGATCCCAGTTTATAACAGAGGTAGTTTTTTAAATGCTGCCGTGCCTACCAGAAATCTTCCTGTTGGGTTCACTACCAGAAAGAAGGAACGACCGGAAGGTTCTAGGTCTAGTAGTAGAACTGAAAGGTTGAGACAAGGAAGTCTAAACAAAGAAAAACCCACTGAAGAATGCTCTTGTGAAGATAAAAAGTACTGTTTGAATATAATAAAATGAGTTTATTCAACTGTTCAACAAACAAAATTGTTTTCCTTAATTTCCTCAACAGCCATTCAACCTAATTCATCTTTCACTATGGCTGAAATAAATTGAAACGAATGATGACACCCACCGTCTTCACAGAAAATAAAAATATAATATACACAGTAATAAACTCGTTAACTATAGTTTTCTGAAATTTTGATATATTGATGAAAAATCCAAATTGCCTGCCGTGGAGCTGCATTCCTATTTTCAGATGCCTATAGCATTCTCTAGAAATTCAGTAGGGACCAACATCATCCTCTATATTCGAACGTTCGAATTTCAATTATTTATTGAACCAAATTCATTTTTGAATTCATCTTCCTGTCATGGACTGAAACGAAAATCATCATTCTCATTCTTTATTAGGTCAGACATGAACATGATTCTCTTGATTTTCTTTTGAAGGTTTGCAACTGCTGAAAAGATTTTCCATGTTACTAATCTATATTAACAAACATCCCTAATATCTATCAAAGATAATATTTGTGGATTATACCAGAAAGAAATACGACAGATAAAGTGCACACTTGCCCAGTTTACCCCTGAGTTAACACGACGATAAAATGCACTCAGACCACCCTCACAACAGGCGAAGGGTCCGTGAAGACAGGAGTTTCTGGATTATACGAGACGGAAACGAAGGGATTCTTAAAATATCGCCTGAATTAACGGGCACGCCATTTTTGCCGGATTGTGGATCACTCAAATGCAGGGGTATTTTTGAGAAGTGAACTTTAATTGCTTCGTTTCTGCAGTGGTATTCAAGGACAGGGGAATTAGTAGGGTCTGTTAGTGGATTAGAGGGTTCGTCGTAGATTCTTTTGGGGAGGGAGAGAGAAGAATTTTTGATTTCGTGCGCAATATTGAATTGATGCGTTGGGTTCACTCAGTTCATACAATGAAGTCAAAAAATTTGTGGACAAAGCGATATTTTCCACAAATACCCAAACTGATGAAGATTTTGAAAGCGTTTGTTGATTCATCGGGAAGTGAGAGAGTTTTTGCTTATGTAAATGAGAAACGTTCTGATTTTTTTTCATATGCAAATATTCGTCATATCGAGATAAATTTCGTCCAAGAACGAATCCGATAGAGCTCAAAAAAAGCAGAAGCTGTAGACCACGCTACAACTCCATTTGATGACTTCATTCAACCAAATCAAGTGAGAAGTCAGGCTCAAAGTCTTAGCATATTGGCTAAAGTGTGGGTAAATTTGAGTGGGAAAATTTGAGAACTTGAATTTATAGAAGAGCAGAATAAGACCATTATCTCTGAAATATTCAGATTTGAAATATGATTTCTCTAATGCTGATAAATGATTCGACACCTCAGCATCCTCTGCTCGCCTTGAATTTTCAGATGCAAAATCTCCCTCATTCTAAACCATTTTTTCCTGATTTTTCCTAGAGGTACAGCGTGATATCGTTTCACTCATGTTCCAATTTCGAACCGAAAGTGGTTTCGGACGATTTCGATGGACTCAATGATGATATATGTGGGATCGAAAATGACTATGTCCGGCCGTCCGTAAATATATTAAGTATAAACCGGACGAAGTAAGTGATTTGAAATTTCAGGGTGAGGTTTGGAACTAGGATGGTGGTCGTTTCAGACAACATGAACTTATATTTGTCAACAAACTGAAAGTTATAAAATATAACTTCTAATTTTAATTCGAAATCTAGAGTTGTATTCCGCAATACAGCGAATTAATTTTTTTCAACACATTACAATGTTAAAACTTTGATAGTGCATTTTTGCGACTTTTGATGCGAAAACTTTCGACGCTGTTGCTTTTACGAATGTCCCACTCTCCGTACATACCTACATATTTGTTTTTTTTTTCAATTTTTTGAGACGATCAATTAGAAAATAGAGTCAACTTGTCCGATGAACATCATGCAGCGCATAAAAAATTTATTTTTTATTTTTTGTCAGACTAACACCATTCAATATATTCGTCAGACAATTTTTGCATCCTCCTTGTCATTTTTGTTTGTGTACAGGGAGACATAATAACGGCATATTGATATTTTCGAGGTGGTGGGGTGGACACTCCATACATTTTCGTCGGACAAGTTTTGAATTAGTTAAACTAAACAAATTTCGTATTAATCAAACTTGTATTAAAGCAGCATGTTTTTCGTCGGATAAGAAGATCACTTTTTTTTAAATAATTTTCCCGGAATCAAATTTGTATATTCCGAGAGCCATATCGACAATTTCGGAAATCAGGCATTCAAAATTATAGCATCACTAGAAAGGCACTGGTGAAGTTTTACATTTTTATGTGTCAAAGTTCGTTGTATTGGGGACTAGTGCTCATATGGCAGCTTGAAGTGACCGCAAAATTTCATTTCGATTGATTTTGTTTTGTTTGAGATATTGAGGAACAAAAACTTAGAATGGCCTTAGTTGATGAAACACCCTGTATGATTTGGCTGGTTAACGAACTTAACCGATGTATCAAGGAACCAAACTCGCCCTGATAAGTTTAAAGTCTCCAGGTCAATTCTTCGAAATTCATCGTGCTAACTGCCGGACGGACGGTCCCACTGACAGAATTGAATTTGACCACGAATTCGTCATCAGGGAGTCGAACCCTATCGTTTGAGACCATTTCGGCTCAAAATAAGAAAATTACAGACATTTGGGCAAAACGATATAGCAATCGTTTAAGTAGAACGAGCGCTCAAAAACCTCTATGGATAGCATCCTATGTGGATAATGACTTATTCACTATCATTCCAAAACCGCATAAGCACAAACAGTGGCTTATGACCTTGGGCAACAGACCCTGACTCGAGCAGCTCCTATCCCGACGGACCCTCTGTTTACTGTTCCTTTCCCGTTCCTGCCCTAATCTACCCATCTCCATCCACCGTAATCGATATTGCTCTTCCGATAAATGTTACTTTCCGGGCACGCGAATCCATTTCAGGTGAATCCAGCGGATTCGTGACGGGATTACTGGTTTTTCCGTCCGGCTTTTAATCCAAGTTCGTTTCAAACTCATTCCATGTTTGTTGTTCGTTTTAAATTTTAAATGATCCTTCATTTCACTTCTGGATTGAATGTTTCCATTAGCATATTTAATCAAGGCAGCTATTCGTTTCCAGATCGCTAGAACTGATTATTTTCTCTCCCGTTTATTTGTGCTTTGGAAATTTCGAACTGAGAATGTTATTTAGTTACAATTTTATGATGATGTTGTAGTCCGTTTACAAGCTAATAACTACAGAATCACATATGAACTTAGCAGCATTCCTGACTGAAAATCATTTGAAATTTCATATTTCGAATTTCAGGAAACCTTGGAATCGGATCGGGTCCAAATTTTATATTTATTTATCTGTTCAATCGATATTGATATGAAGGTCTGTGCAAAATTGCATGCGAATTACTGAAATCCAATTCATATTTAGGTGCTCTATGATGATATAAGTTAAGTTCTAGAATAGAATATCAGTGGCGTTAAACAGCAACTACATAAAAATTTCGGCCGACTCGCCCAAACAATTATTGATTAATGCAGAAATATTGTCATTTAGATATCGATCTTGAGCTTGACTCAGTTGAAACTAGGCAATTATTTATTTTGAATTTTTTTCTGAGAAGCAAGCCCTATTTTCATGAAACCTAGAGCAGCTGGTATCCAAATTTTGATTACAGTTTAGACAAGCATTATTCAAGGTTACACAGCAAAAAAAAAGTTGGAAAAAGTTGATATTGTGGCAACAGGAGCGAAAAGACTGTCACAGGGTGTGGAATTTTGCGAGTTTTTTTTAAATGCCCATTATTTTAAAATCATGCAACTTAGATTTTTTGTTATATTTTTCTGACAACTAGCATTACTTGCCTTTTCACCTGGTTCCGGGTTGACGTCGAGTTTTGGGACACCCTGTACAATGAAATATACGGAGTGCAACTTATTATGGGAATATTTTTATATATTATATTTTGGCCCCAATATAACTTTCTGTTGCTATCTCGCCATACGACCCAGTATGACGCTTCGCCAATATACAGTGCACGTCAAAATTAGGGAACAAATTAATCTACTATATAAAAATAAGTCGGGTTTTCCTCCCTGACGCTTTAACTCCAGAACGCACGGACCGATTTCAACGGTTTTGCATTCGTTGGAAAGGTCTCGGGCTCCGCGAGGTTTGTAGCAAAGAAAATTCAGGAAAAATTTCAAGATATCGAGAAGAACGTAGGAAATTGGTACATTTCTGAAAATTTCATTATTTATGACATCGAATTCAATGACAACTGTCAAGTCTCCTTTCGAGAGGGAAGTGCTTCCAACAATTTCCTCATTTCAGAAGAAAAAGGCCAGATCCGAATCAAAAAAGGTACGAATATCGTTTCCGAGTAGTTCTATTACGTTAATTAACGAAGATATTCGTTGGAGGAATTCTGAAATAATCAGGAAAAAGAAAATATTTTTTACATAGGTACGTCTCATGTGAACATTTGTTCGTTTCGAGTGGAAAACGTTATTTAAATAGGTAAGTCCATATGAAATCATCAACTTCAACGTTCATTCAACGAATTCCTAACATTTCAGCGATCAAAAGCATCATTTCAGGTCGCAGTGATATTTGAGGTTTCTACTAAACCGAATTTCCCTGACAAATAACGTAATGAGAACAAAATTCGGGGATTATTCGTATTTTAGGAAAAAATACGCCAGGAAATGATATCAAACTGTATGTATTATGATAATTATCGATATTTCAATATATTTTTTCGATTTCCTGAATGTTTACATGTTAAAACCCGTTGAAGTCTGAGATAAACAGTCGTCACGTGTAACAAGGCAAGTGGTCTAACGACTAACGTCTAGGTGTGTGGACCTGGTAGTGTACCGGTTTCGAAACCCCATGGTGGCATGTTCTGTTTATTCTGGATAAAAAGTATTTTTTCCAGGTTCAAAGAAAGCTGATGAAAATAATTCAAAATTTTCATGTGCATGTTTTATACAGGTACGTTTTAGATATATACAGGGTGTTTCTATAAATCTATCAATTATTTCACATTTCTACGTTATAACAGAAAGCTTTCAATGAAATTGAAGGGGCTTTTGAATTTCGAGTGATTCGTTATAGGAGGTGGAATTTTAAATATAGATACTATGCTTCGGATTCATACGGGGTGCTCCTATAAACATGTCGAATATTTGAATTTCTGCATTATCACAGGGACATTTCCACAGAAACGAAGAAGTTTTTGAATTTCAAATGATTTACTATCGATGGTGGTTTGATTTATACAGGGTATCTTCATAAAAATGCCAAATATTGTAATTTTCTACTTCCTAACACGAACATTTGTGTTACTTTTCCCATAAATGTTCATTAGACGCTCTGAGTATATACAGGGTGTGTAGTGTAGTCAGACAGATACCAAGGAATATATCAAATATCTATGAACATCAATAACCAATGATGATCTATCGAGGTATACAAAACGGTTCGAAAGACCTACTGTTCATCTGATCTATCGGTTCAATTGATCTACCGGTTAAATTATCCTACTTAGAAAGGTAGATCTACCGGTTTCACAAATCTACTTAAAAGGTAGATCTACTGGCCTGACTAGAAAATCATTGTTTTTTACATGGCAGTTATACTTTATACGTGTTCACGAGTTGGAAAACCATCCGCTTTGTTTGTGTTTACGTCAGGCCAAAAAACAAAATATGGTTTACCAAAGAGCATTCAAAAAAACGGATAGTTTGCGGAAACGTATAACGCTTCGATTCAGTATTTACTTTGGATTCTCTTTCATTTACTTAGAGAAGTTTAACTAAGTAACACTTCATTTTTGTGATCGAAATGAATTTATTACTGTTGTTCCTTTTCAAATACAAAAAAAATTTTTCTTCATTTTTTTTATCACCAAACGAAATGTTACAGAAAACGAAGCCATCTGGTGGCGAAACGGAGTTCGCGGGTTTGCTAGTTTTCTCATAAGAAAAATCCAGAACAAGTCGATTTTTGTTTCACTTTTATCAAATGTGTATTTTTTTTAATAGGGAAGTGGGTCAAGTGGTACTTTTTAGCAAGGTCTTTGTATTTTCTTAAACAGGCGTGAAGAAATTTTCGAGCAAAATTGTGCTTTTGAAAAATTAGTAAGTTCAAAGAGGTTTTCAGTATGTGCACTTTGTCATGGCTCATTTACTTTGAGACGATGGTACCTGACGAAATTTGTCACCAAATGAAAGTCGACCAGTACAGTTTTGTTCATGCACAACTTCAACACCTACGAACCTTTTTATGGAGAAAAAAATGATGGGGGTTGAAAATTGTTTATCAAAAAACTGTGATAGTCAACTTTGATTCGGTGACAAATTTCATCAGGTACCATCGTCTCACAGTAAGTTAGCCATGACAAAGTGCACATACTGAAATCCTCTTTGAACTAACTAATATTTAAAAAAAAATAGTTTCTTGACAACTTCTGCACGCCTGTAAAGAATATGCAAAGACCATGCCAAAAAATACCACATAACCCACTTTTCCTCTTAAGAAAAATTTAGAGGGTTGTTGGGGATGGCATAGAGTGAAATAAAAATCTTTCAAAAATGCACAAAAATTGGGTGAAAGTGAAACAAAAATTAACCTCAGGATTTTGTTGACAAATATTTTTCTTCTGAGAAAATTAATTTGTTCCATAATTTTGACGCGCATTGTATTTAACGATTTAGTGGTACAGCCAACGTATTTCAGAAGTCCTTCCTAGTAGCTCTCTAGTGACCCGTTGAAACAACTGATAACTTCACTTTAGTCATAAACTCCGTGCTTCTAATACTACTATTCTTGTTTACTATATGCTGCAACCATAACTTTCCGAAGCAACTGAATTGGAAAAATAATGTTTCAAACCAAATAAACTAGCCCAATATTTTAGAACTGAAGATTCGTTTCTTTCCAGAAAAAAGGGCGAAAAATACTTCCTGGGAAAATTCTGATGGTAGTTAAGGTGTGACATGCGGTTTACTATTTTTAACCAATTGTAATGTAGGTTCCCAACGTTTCGACTTTGTGGGATTGTCACCAGCTATTTAATATACATATTTATTACTTGGTGGTTTCGACCGGCCATGATTCCGAATCCAGCTTCTGGTATATCAGATAAAAACCGTCTAATTCCCGTAACTTCAAAGGCATCACAATTTGTTATACCCTATGACGAATTCTCATTTTTTCCCATCCGAAGTAAAAACGAATTCGTAAATCGAATTTTCCTAGCAATTGTCCATAATTAGTTATAACAGTTCCTTTCACGGAAGCGTAGAACCGCTAATAGGGATGAAGGAAAGCATTCAACCGTAAGGAGAGAAGTATTTTTCGGATGACTTGTCAACCGTTTAAATTTATAGACCGAGGGAGAAACATCCGAAACCGTCAAATTATACCCTTTATGTTTTTTCTAGGGATTGTTCACGGGAAAAGAGCATTTAAGTTGACACATGTGTGCTGCGCGGACGACGACAAATTGGTGGAAACGACTATTTTAACCGAATGTTGATGAAGGAATTCTCTCTGAAGAATGTGAAATTGAATCTAATTGGATGGTTAGATGAATGATGGATGATGTAACACGGCCATTCTTGTAGAAATTCAGTGTTTCTGGAATTTTACGTTTCTCCGAATTCAAGACAAATACAGATTAGCTCTCAATGATTGGTTTCGTATTTTACTACTTAAAAAGTGTGAATTCCACTTTCAACTTCTTGGCTAAAAAATTTCCCATTTTGACCATTTGTTCTGTAAGTACGAAAATAATAATTCGACTATTGTTTGGTAATTTCCGTGTATTTTTTGTTTTGAACTATTGAAAATGTCTAGAAGCAACACAGCACACAAATGATATAAAAAACTCCAACTCAGAAATTTTACTTATTCGTTCAGAAGTTTATATTATTATTTATTAGCAACCCAATACATTTCTAGGTTATATTTTATGAGTCGACTTTGTTTAAAAAAGTTGTAGTCAATTAGTCCTGAAACCTGTGACTCAACCTCTGAATTTTGGTGAACTTTTTTGTTGAATCATAAAAATGATTAATTTTTAGAGGACCTTGAAGTTTTCAAAAACGAATAAGTTTCAATAATATAATAATGGAAATGAATTAATGAAACTACAATAACGTAGAAATTATATGCAAATTAGAAAACTTATCTTTGAAGGAACACTATTGCTGATGCTTTCCATATTTCATTGCGAATTGCGATAAAAAAACATGCAAACAAATTTCATATGAACTGTCAGCCATTATTTCGTTGCTATTGTACATTCATCAAAATTTCAAGGAAGCCCTGAGCAGGTGCTTTGGAGCGCTCGTTCATTGGTAGAGCAATGAGCCTATTATTTTCAAAATTTTGTATAGGTCTTGAGATGCATGCTAAATATATGAATGCAAAATGACAGCCCGATCGGAATAATATTATGGAAATTATTCAAAAACTAGAATATGTTTAAAACTGGAAAATTGAAAAATTTCGTTTCGATTGGTTTCGTTTTGTCTGAGATATTGAGAAACAAAAATTTTTATGGATATATTTTATAGAATACCCTGAGGGATTTGACTGGTTAACGAACTAAACCATGGCATTTGGGAACCTAATATCAGGTCTTTAGGAGTCTAGGACAATTCCTACGAAAGTTATCGTGTTTACGGCCGGCTCGCCCCACGGACAGATTTGAATTTGACCACGGATTCGTCATAAGGAAGTCGAACTCTATCTTTTGAGATAATTTTCGGTTCAAAATTTGAAAATTACAAACATTTGGGAAATACTTTCTCAAAGAAAGGCGTTCGGGTACTATCATTTGAGCCATTTTGTCTTTTTTCATAGCCCTACTCGCATATGTTCCCCCATTTCAAAATCAAATTTTGGGTAGGGTCACAGCAGTTGTAACCCCAAAAAAGGATGAAATGGTAAATCATTAAAATTTTTTTAGATTAAATTACAAATTATCTGTTGAGAATGTATGAATTTTTTTGGACTTTCGCGTTACCCTACTAAGTACTCATAATTTCAATATAGCGTTAATGAAGAACGAGAAGCGAATGCACATCGCAATGATCCCCTTGAGCCATGTTGGAAAATTCCAAGCGATATAGGCACCCTCGGAAGTATCTTGTCTTTCCTTGAGAGAGATATGATAAAAGGCTCTCTAAAGCCCTGTTCAAACATGATTTCGACTTTAATTAATTACAACCCTTACCGAAATCTGATGTTCCACCCTGAAGCTGTTACACTGACGTAAAGATATTATGGAGCTTCTTTTCAGTAATTAATTAATTAACATACTTAAATGATTGAATACGATTCCAGTAAAATGAAATTTGAAGGGAGGTTTATTCGATGGATGTTCGTTTCTGAAAGCGATGTAAAGTTAAGGTAAGTAAGGAATAAACGAGAATGATGAATGTTTATAGCATATTGAATGTCAGTCATAAATAATTTATTGCAATACAAATCACATAACTGATGTCGTTGCCAAGTTTTATAGTCAATTTGAAATCAGTTGTAGACGTGAAATTGTTGATGATGAGTATTCAGTTATTCAAGCTGTTTCGATAATTTCTAATTATTATCCTTATTTCTGGATATTCACGCGTGCATTCACAAACAGTCCTCAACTATCTTCTCGAGGCTTCGTTCGTTACACTTACGCAAAACCGTAATCTTCAGTAAAAAATGTATTTAGATACTTTGATCACAAGTAATGACAATAGATGTCTGGAAGGAAAATGTTGCATGATAAAAACAGTTCGAAAAAATCATAATATAATGTTCTGCTTGTTCAAGAGAAATTATTAACGATAAAAGTTTTTGTCTTCTATTCAACCATTCGGTTATAATTTGACAGCCGTTGTCAGGTAACACAACATTCGCTACTTTTTGAGATATGTTTCCCTTTCGATAGTACTCGATGAACCCACTTCCTTCTTTGAGGATGTAGCATTTCCCGGCCTCGCCCGAGAAGTATCACGTTATTGTTGATCAAAATCATAGAAACGAAATAACGGCTGACAGTTTATATGATATTAGTTGTCAAAAGATCGCATGTTTTTCTATTGCAAGTGACAATGAAATTTGGAAAGCGGCAGCGTAAGTGTTATCCTACACGGTTGCCGGAAAAATATTTTACGCCGGAAAATAATTTTTCCGCTCGAAATGGAACATTAATGGCCCATTTTAATGCTCAATTTCTGCTATTTTAATGTGCAATTCCCATGGAAACCGTACACAAAATATTCAGAAGCACTACGAAAAATGCCAAAACTCGACTAGAACATAGACACCTAGAAATTACATTATGTCAAATGTATGTCTTGTGCAAAGTGAGAATGTATTTCAATCAAGAATTTTTACACAATTCATGTTGAGATCGTCAAAAAATCTTGTAATCAACTCGGTTATTGAATAACTTTTTCAAGACTCGTCCTAGAAGTTTATCTATTGATTTCGGACTTGTCACGTTGACGATATTTGGTCAGAAAATAAGAGTATTATTCTGATGGTTCTTGATATACATTGTATAATTCGCATTCAATGTGTATATATCCAGAGGAAAAGGAAGAAAAAATTCAAAATTCTTCAAATGATAACAGGAATTCAGAAGAAAAATTTTTCCCCATTCCTGACATTGTTTATTCAATTACTCTCATCTGAGACACATGTTTGCACTGAATACAGATAATAATCAATTATAGTGCCAAAAACTGAAATTGAACAGAAAGGATTTTAAGACGAGGAAATAAAAGATTTTCTTTCAAATTGGATATTTAGGGTCTGGAATTCTTTGGACAATGACGTTTTGAGTGCGCGGTCAGTGAATAAATTCAAGTACAAGATGAGATACTTTTTCTCATTTCAAAACTAGTTATGTCATATTTTTCTATTTGTTTGTTTACTTGGTGTTTTTTTTATGCTGTTATTCTTAGGCTAAAACAGAACATTGTTCCTCAGCCTTTAATTGTGTTAATTATAATCGACAGAATAAATTCAAAATTATATTTATTATTTTCATGCGACTTTTATTTCTACCAGATATATAATCACAAATCAGTCAAAAATAGATATTTAGGTGACAGTATTTTATGACATACATGACTTTGATATGAAGTGTACAGACACTTCATATAAGATTGAAGCATTCGAAAGCTTGTTAAATATCTGATAAATTGAATATCCTGAGATCTTCTGGTTTCATTATATTTATTTTCAAATTAAAATTTTCAGTTAAAATCACGCAACTTACAGGTTACAGGGCAGATTCAAAATTTGAAATAAAGTAGAATTAATGCATGAATAGAATGAGGCCAATGGTTTCCAGGATATTCTAATTTAAATTATTGTTTAACTAATATAAATATAACATAAAATATCTGAATATTTTATGTCTAGATATCTATGATAAGGTTTAAGTTATCTAGTTAGCGTTTCTGACTGGCTTCAAAATTAGAATTTCATAAATTTAAATGGATTTTGTTAAAAGGTTGAATTTGATCTGTGAATAGCAGATAATTGGTAGAAAGGATAAACTTAAATTGTCGTTTCTATATTTACAGGTGAATACCTATTCAATTCTATTGTGAATTGCGATTGAGTTTTAAAAACAAAAACTCTATTTGCAGAGCAACACTTGGAGTTTTATTAACTACCAAGAACTTCTGACTTCGTATGAAGGCTTTCTTCAATATTTTCGGTTAGAATTTCGATAATTTTTTTTCCAAAACACATGTGTTATTCTTGAATGAGGTTCTGCAAATCTGAAAATCATTAGCTCCCCTTTTGGAATAATAATTGGTGGGTCTACCGAATGATCCTTTATTCGATAATCAAACACCACAGCTCAGATCATGTCATTTCAGGAAATCGCGTCGTGCGTAAATTTGTCATGTTCCAATGGTGCACTCAGATTGACAGGATAAAGACTGAATGAAGTGTTGACAACAGCTATAGGGGTCGCTTTTGTGTTGTATTGGCGAAACGAATATGGTATTGTTGAGTCATACATTTATTCGCACCCCCTGATAACAATAATCAAACTAGATGATGAAGGGATCGATTACGTCTTTTTGCAATTATGCTGGCTTCACATCTGCGCGACTATACTAAAGATTCAAGCAATAAATACAGATATCGAGATTACAGGATAAAATGTAACAACTACAATCACCAATCGACAAAAATTGAGTACGAGAAAAATGAATAATTGAACCAGAATGAACAGAGCTTATGTTTTCAGAATCATTTCGAAGAAGTTTGAAATTAGCAACATCACGAAAAATCAAAATATCTCAAAAAAGGGTAATTTCTAATTCCCCAATTACGATATGAAAAATTTCAGATTGTAATTGGGCAAATAGAAATTGTTGACTAAAAATATAAGTTTTTACTCGACCATTTTTCAAAATTCTTTTTTAAGCTATTTATTCACTCCTAGTGATTAAGTATTTTATAATTCACATTCATTTTCAGAGCAGAACTCTTCTAGAAAATTTTTTTCGAAAATGTCAACGGCGGAAGAATGCACTATTTAGTGCAGACATTCTGGAAAATACTGTAGTAAACTCTTTATATGCATAAAGAGCACTTTGATAATTAAGATTAAGATTTTCAAACTAGAATTACAGGTAATTAAAGATATTTCTATAGGCGCTCAGTAATAATAAAAAAATAAATACGTTATTTAGGTTCTATAGATAATCAATTTTGTCATAATCAAAAAGGACCCAATAATACACCATTATTTTCTTGATTGGACTAACGGCGGAAATAAAAGAATAACAAAACAACAGCAAACAAATTATTATATAGGAATAATATGTTTACAATCAATTCAACTATACGAAAGAATCGAAATTAATTAACAATAACAAGAGCACGTAGAATACAGATCGAAATTAGGAAATCACGATATTCCAATTACCACTACCTAGCAAAAAAAATTTTACTTTTGAAGGCAGAGCAGCAATTTTAAACAATATAAATACCTAGTATAACAATCACGGAAGTGAGTATTTCAATTAGCTCAGCTCATATCATCGAAATGTAAATTACTAACAGTCCCACATCTCCAACGAGAGTTCAATCTCTTCAGAACAAGAATCCGTACGTATCTTTTGATATAATCTTAACTACAAATACATCTCGACTGTTATAAACGGTAGAACAAGCTGGTCCAGTCAGATTTCGTTTGCATATATGCCCGTTTGAGCGGAAAGGAGGGCATTTAAGAAGTAGACACCTCAATATGAAAACAAACTATTTTCCATTTGTGCTAGCGAGTCGTCTTGATAGCATCTACACATCTTTATGCAAATTCAGCACGTAAGAAACTTGTTCGAGAAGCATCACACAGGGTGTGTGCAATTTCACTACGTTTCTGAAAGTTGTTGAAGATTTAGGAATCAGATTAGTCGTGAAAGAGTCGTGGATGCACATGAAGGGTTCCTAAGCAGATAGCAAAGTTTGTAGAGTTGAGGGAATTTACGGCAACAGTGAAAGTTCTCCGAGAACAATTTCTTGATATTTTATTTGGGAAATTTCAATGGATCGGTAAGCTTCGTCCGTTGCGTCGTAAGAAATCAATCTAAAATTTAGAATTTTGGTCACGTTTAATTGACAACAAAAAAATTCAAGAGCTTCTGAGCGCTCGTGCATTGGTGGAGCAATGAGGCTATTACCTCAAATATTTGTTAAGGACTTGAGATTGATACTAAATATGTGAATGCGAAATCTTAGCACGATCGGAATAATATTATGGATATTATCCAAAAACTGAAAAATGTAAAAACTTGAGAATTCAAAAATTTAATTCTATGGTTCTGATGGTGCGATCCCCCTGAGATTTAGCATGAACATTCAGTTTATCAATCTTCATGCACAAAATGAATTTCACTAGAATCCGAGCTAGAATCCGATATCTTTTCATGGAAATGTGAAGTTTCTCCTTTTCAATATTTCAATTTGATTTTCTATGGTTTTGTTTACACTATGGCCATTAGGCTTATTATGAGCATCTTGCATGTGGCCGCTTAATTTCATTTCGATTGGTTTTGTTATGTCTGAGGTATGGGGGAACAAAAAATTTTGAATGACCATATTTTATGGAACCCCCTGTACGATTAGGCTGGCTAACGAACTTTACAGAAGCAATTGGGAACCAAATTCACCCTGAAAATTCATGCATGAATAGAATGAAGTCTACATGACATTCCCTTTGAAAGCTATCGTGCTAACGGACGGACAGACGACCTGCCCCACGGACAGAATTGAATTTGACCATGAATTCTTCATCAGGGAGTCGAACTCTATCGTTTAAGACCATTTTTGGCACAAAATTCGAAAATTGCAGACATTAGGGCAAAGCCATATAGCACCCGTTTAAATAGAACGAGCGCTCAAAAAAGATCTACATACAGTCCGTTCACGAAAGGTTGAACCGTCGGTTGGCCATGGAAATTTGGCATATTCCACTGTGTATATTGAAATTTTAGGTGATTTTGTTTATTTTCTTGTCAGATTGATACGAAATGTTGTCAATATTGACTTAATTTTATGTTATGACAGAAAATACTGCCTACTTCAGATAAATAAACAAACGCCTACTATGCGCTCAAACTTTCGTGAACGGACTAAGTTTCACAAGATACCCAAGTAGACCTATTTCCTAATTTTATAATTCTATTGTGCTAAATATTCATATTTTTTTGTTTTTTTTAAAAAGGTAAAAAGTGAACTATAAACTGAAATGAAAACATAAGTAATTTATGACGGTTTAAAGGTAGAATTCCGGTTGATTCCCAAAAAACTGAGAATATCCATATTTAAACTACCATTACACTAGCACATCTTCTCCGCTACTTCCAAAAATATTTTGTCTGTCCATGCACCAAACACCCTGTCTAAAGATCTATTCGAAAAATCGCACGCTCAATCATTTCAGTAACCTTGAAAAAACCTGTGATTTCAACCACCCTCCATGATTAAGGAGGTATATTTTATAACATGTATATGATACACGGGATATTGGTAAACCATACCTAGGATTTCAAAATAATAGAATTCCAAGTACCCGAAGTGGTGACTGTAACACTGAGGCCATGTTTTGCACAAAAGAAGGAAATCAATCAACTACTGGGAAACGGCTAGAAAAGGGACGAGCATAATTGAAACAGGAATAATCAGATGGCTTAAATGAACTGAAAACGTAAACATATTCGGGACATTCTAATCTCTCCGCCATTTATAGATAGAAATCTGAACTACCGGTTATTTCGAATCTGACAATGTGTTATTTTTTTCTGTCGCGGGTACATATTTGAATTTCGGTGACCAGCAGATATCGATCAGATTTTGGTGTCATTGTATTCATCGAGTCTTCCTGAACTATTAGTGAAACCAACAGGTGGCGGTCTGTCTTAGTTTAGAATACAGTGACTCTAAAAAGAGTTGTTAGAGTCACTGTAGTTTAGAAAATATGGACCCACAAAGTTCCAAAAATGTTCCACCGTTACGTCACCTTTTTCACTATAAAAACACAAATTCACTGCACCAATTTAGTCCATAAATCACCTTCAAACATTCAAATAACTCTTCGATCAGTTTCATTTCAGATATATGCTTAATGATTAAAGCAGAAACATCGAAATGCTAGAGGCACCACATATCCACAAATTCTAAGGAAAGCCCGGCGTTTTTAATGTTAGATTTGGCACTGCCGCAGATTCATTCGCTCGAATATGATACGATGCCTTCCCGTAAATCCCGCCATCGTTTGATAAGTCACTCGCCGAAGAACAGATCATGAAACACTAATTTCCATCCAAGAGACAAAATTTTCATTGAAAGTTCCGTTTCCCACAACAAAAGTACCATATACCCATGTCAAACCTGTATAGCAGTTCTCTTACCGCAGCAGGATATTATGCAGTTCAAACTGGCCAAATTGCTTTTCGTGATTTCCAAAAGCGTCTCCATAAATACATACGTTGTATTGTTTGGGTACAACCACCCGACCTTGATCTTACCAAATTGATGTTCCGAGTGAGCAGTGGATGCGGTCAGCGAGATATGAATACGTAATTATGAATAAGTACCAGAAAACGATGTTGAATGTATCGTAAATAAGTCCTCCACACCGGGAGGTTTAAAAGGCGACGTTGTGGGATATGGTATTCGCAGACGATTTAGCTTTACTCCTCGTATATCATCTTCCTGCTTCTCTCCCTACTTGGACAATATTTCTCATATGAGGTACAATTATGTGCGCCCCAAGCAGGCTTGATATACAAGGTTTGCAAAATAATTTACGACTTTGCGGCTTGTCTCATTGTAGTGATTGGAATTGCTTGAATGATGAAAATTTATCATATCATCCTATAAATGAATCTGAATCGATTTACTCACCATAGATTTTCCATCAACATCAAAATCATAGTGGTGAATCTTAATTCTGCTGAGAATAGTTGATTACTTCAATGTTTCTATTGAAAACAAATATTGCAAAATCATCCATAGAATTAACGAAAAATAATTCTGAATTTGATTAATTGCCAAGATGGCAATCAGAAAAGTTTTTCAGATTGAAAAAATCTGAACTATAATGAACTAAGCCGAGATATTTCGAGCACACATGTAGATACCCTGAAAATTTCAAGTCTCTTTTAGATTGAGATTTAGGGTTTTCAGATTTTTTATTCGAGAGAACTTCTCGCACAAGATTGGCACAAATCTTGATATCAATCATCATCGAGCTTCCGGGAATGGATCATCCAAAAAAGTTTCAGGATCTCAGCAAGAATAACTTACTGGCTTTCTAAGAGGACATTGTCGCCTTGAGAAGCATGTTATGGAAATTTGCTTAACAGAAAGTGACGCGGATAGATTCCTGCTAACTTAGTTACAAAATGCCTGCGCGAAGAATGTCTTGGACAGGAAAATCACAGGAGTAACGCTTATCTAGCCTTCATGAAGCCCACTAAAGTACTGGAGTTCATTTTGGCTCTGGAACTGGAAGGCATGCTTTAGTAAGCTGCGAAAACAGCTCTGATGTGGTCACGATAGATCTTAAGGTCGCAGTGTTGTTACCCCCTTACCAATCTCCAATCTTCATCGAGCGTCTAAAAATAAAATTTAAATTTCGATCTGACCACTAGTTTTGAAAATATTCGATAGAAAAATTCAAATCATTATATCTTGATAACTAACCGACCCATTAGGGCCATCAATCGAGCTATTCCAACCCTGCACTCACCCTGAAAATTCCAAGTTTTCTGTTCACTTCGGTCGAAAATTATTTTGCGCACGATCGGTAGACTAATCTTGACCACCTTCACCTTCATCGGTGAGTAACGCTGAGTGCAAATTCGAAACGATATTGCTGTATGACATGATAATTCGAGGAATAATGAATAATTCCTATATTCAAAATAAATTGAAAATAAAATGTTCGATGAATAATCTCGTATTCACATATTTTTGGAACTTTCAAACAATTTTTGAATCACTTTAACCGAATGTCATTTGTAGATATTAATTTCCTCTTTTGAAGCCAAGGGCCTTCAGCTTAATTCATATCTACGGCCTTCTTACACTTAAGTTATCAGGATGGTAACCCAAACTTGTGACCGAATAATGGAAAAATTTCTTTCAAAAAGATGTATTTCCTGTTTAGTATCATAACTAGAGAAACATAAAGCTTACAATTTTTTTCTGTAGATTTCATTGTTGGTGCATTAGTTCCTTGAAATAATTCAAATTCTTGTTCACACTCTGTTCATAAAATATGATGTCCCGTGAGAAACCCCGACGAGAATGGGCAATCTGTCTTTGCAGGCTGCCCCAACAGGATCCTTGATTTCTTAGTATAAAATTTCCCGAGAAATTCTTTGGAGTGTTACAGGTCAGAAAGACACAGCAGTGCACTGCTTTCTTATTCTGTGTTAGTAAGTAAGTACTCACGGTATGAATGGTTGGACAATTAATCTGGAAATTTTTTCCTCCAACCAATAACTCGAAATTAAAATGATCTATCCCGTCAAATAATCTTTATTTACGCACACTTTTTAGAATTCAACTCCTTCAACCCCACCTAATTTTCGTTTTTCAAACAGAAAAGTATACTATGTGTGGGCTAGTTAGAAAGCTTTCGAAAGAGAAAGCCTTATCGTGATCTTTGTTTTTTCAATTATGTGGTCATCAGAAGGAACACCATTCGAAAAAATAAAATAATAGTTTCACAAGAAATAATTGGAAACTCTGGAAATAATTGGAAACTCTGTGAAATGCTTCAAAGTAAAAACGGCGGTAAAAACGTCTTAATCTAACCAAGACCCCACGGTTATTTTCGAAAATTCTGTGATTTTTTCTGATAACATCTGAATAAAAAATATGTTGAGTTTTCATTCTCCGACAGCTTTTCAACCAGCTCACACATGGTATATGTTTTCATTTGAAAAACGGAACTTTGATAGGATTGTGGCCTGAAGAGGTTGCAGAAGGTGACACAATTATATTATTATAGATAACCAATTGAAGATTTTCTGCGTTTTTATTTCAAGTTGAATGCTCGGTTGAATTTTATTAATTTTATTCGAAACATTCGCTTAAATCTGTGCCATTACTATCAAAATATTCCATCAAAATACATATTTCTTTCTCTTTCTCTTCTTTAACGAATAAAATATCAAAATATTTTTCTTGCATCGACCTCATTCCATAATAGAGGAAAAATGCAAACACTTATGGATATCTTATGACGGCAAAACACGTAATATCAGAGGAAAATTTCCCAGAAAACTGATGGAGACGCCTGCCGAATGTTTGATGAAATTTCGAGCAGAAACAGAAAGTTGCAAATATTCAGAATTTTGTGTGAAGAAGTTTTATCTACATATATGAAATGTTCCATTCGAACACGATTTAAAATCTGGAACGATCTGATAGAAAGATTTATTGATGTTTACGTTAATTAATGAATTATATCTACGAATAACTTTCATTTCTTGGAAACTAACAGTTGGATATTTCATATCCGAAGCTCATTTGTGATTTTTCGCCTGATTTCGTGAGAAAAGTACGGTTATGCTTATAAAAATTCAAGCACGGTCTCTGAACGAACACACGCTCTGCGTGTTCCGCGCATAGGAATGCTTCGCGTGTTCGAAATAACTTCTTATTGTTCGTATCACGAGTCGGGAGCTTATCAGGAATTATCATATGTCTCCTTTATTGCCCATTATTCGCAATGTTTTATTATGGAATACTCCTCTCATTTCTGGAATATTAATTCCAACCGAGGAATTATGCCATATGAATAATAGGTATCATTTCATTAGTAGTTAGATAGGGATTGAAGTTGGTCGATATGGAATGTATCAAAATAGAAAATGTAAGAATACGTTAAAAGTCATTCATAATACAAGAGCAGATCTTTTTCCGCACATTCAAATTGTGAAACAAGTCCCGAAGTGGCGTGTTTTCGAAGTTGAATTATGGACCTACTGTAAACTGATTATACATCATTTTCGCTAATTCACTGAATTCCGAACGAAATAATGTTACGATCCCAATGTGATCAGAGTTTGTAATTATTCAAAGCAGTTTGTAAATTTTCGAAGCAGTTACCAAAACTTCGAAGCAGTTGGAAACATTTTGGAAGCAGTAGGAAAATTTTCGAAATATGTAGTTGGAAAAATTTCGGAGTAATTGGGAAAATTTCAGAATAATTAGTGAAATTTTAAGGCAATTGGCAAATGGCAATGGTCTATGGGCGTGGCTAATGTTGACCAGAGTTGGCAAATTCTCAAAGCAATTGGTAAATTTTCGAGGCAGTTGACAACATTTCGAAGCAGTCGGAAGAATTTTTGAAGCTGTTGGAAAAATTTCGAGGCAGTTGAAAAAATTTCAGAGCAGTTGTAAAAATTTCAATAAAATCGGAATACATATTTCCAAAAAATATATAATTATGGATGAAAACAACTTTTTGAAAAAGTTTCAAAATAATGATTTCAAAATCGGTAGAACCAAGTCAACGTTTAACCCGACATAAGCATGCAGATAATAGCACAATTGTACAAATTCCTGTTGAAGTACATTCAGGGTTTTTGGCCTAATTTGTATAACCAGCAATAAAAGGTATTATTCCCGATAACGTTACAAAGTGTTTGAAGAGATGAATATTTTTTTAATTTTTTTATCTTATTGCACAGCAGGTAGTTGTGAATTTTTCAAATTCGCCGCATCGATTGTTTAATTTATCTCGCTCAGGCAGTATTATTTGCACGCTGGTGAAAAAAAATTTAATAGCAAACCAGAATACTACTCTGTTCCACCATCAGTTTTCTAAGCTATTCAATGCATAGTTGGAAAATTTTCGAAAATTCACCCATCCCTCAAAATTTTGGCCCGTTCATGTAACGGACAGCACAGGATTTGAATCTGTCGCACTGTCACTCATCAATTTTCATCGATTCGTAATTGAACTCCTGGCAAATCCAACAACTGTTGAAAAATGATGAAGATGTTGTTAAAATTGTCCATTAATTTTCATTCGATATGAACTTCTTTGAATTACATGTGGATTACTGATTAAGAGCCATTAGAAAAATACTACCAAATGCACCATTTTAGAATGAAATCATCAGAATCTATTTTCTCTAGAAGGAGCTGATTTTATCGAAGTCTTATATGATCATACGTGCAATGCTAATTTGAGGCGAAAATTTGATCAAACTACTAGGTTCCAACATGGAAAATCCAAGTTCAAAAGTAATTATGTCTTTCTTTGGAACTGAATCTATCTGTCCCGAACACTAGAGACTTGAAATTTCCAAATAGGTCAAGGGAAGTGTCTATTCATTGGGTATACTAATAGACTTCGGGTGAGCAATACATATACAGTGGGTTGCCAAATTATTAGGGACACTACTAGTTTTCTGTAATTTTCAGGTTTATATTTATTTATGGGCAAATAATTGATGTTAGGTATTGTAACTTCTTCTTTATTTATTGGAGGTTTTTACTAAGATAGAAAAACACATATTTCATAGTCACACGTAATTATTTTTCCATAAAATATGATGAACTAAAAAAATCTAATATTTGGTAATGCCGCCTTTGGCTGCAATTAAGGCTTCCAGACGTCGGGGCATGCTCTCAATGCAAATTTTTGCATTGTGCTGTATATTGGGGCTCTGATGCCACACCCTAATAGGCGTTTCAATCAGTTGCCGCTTGGTGGTGATAACTTCTTTGGTAACCTCACGTTTCGTGAGTTCCCAAAGGTTTTCAATGGGCCAGGGCAAAACCTTCACATTCTTGGCGGCCAGAAATGCTGTTACCTCCTGGCTTTATGGCATGGTGCCAAGTCGTGCATAAACACGTATTCTTCATCATCAGGAAACCATTCTTCCACCTGTAGTGAGAGCCGACTTTCAAGCACTCGCCTATTCTGGTCCTGCCTCATGGTCCCTTCGAAGATGTAGAGACGTCCCATACCCTTGACTGAGATCACAGACCACACCGTGATGCTAACAGGGTGTTTAACCCCCTCTACAAGGCAGTCCGGGTGAAACTTCTCCCCTGGGCGTCGGCGGACGAATGAGCTCTTATCAACCAAAATTTGAAAAGTCGACTCATCAGAGATGCATACCTGTAAAATATCATTATTACTACTGAAACACTATTGAGGAATACCTCAAATCAATTGAAATCATAATTACTCCACTCCAACTGTCTGCAACTGTCAAATTTCAGTGTTTTCTGGCCCATTGCAATCGACAATCAATTTTGGTTGATAAGAGCTAATTCGTCCGCCGACTCCCAGGGAGCAGTTTCACCCGGACTGCCTTGTAGAGGGGGTTAAACACCTTGTTAGCGTCACCGTGTGTTCTGTGATCTCAGCCAAGGGTATGGGACTTCTCTACATCTTCCAAGGGACCATGGAGCAGGACCAGAACAGGCGAGTGCTTGAAAGTCGGCTCTTACCACAGGTGGAAGAATGGTTTCCTGATGATAAGGAATACGTGTTTATGCACGAATTGGCACCGTGCCATATAGCCAGGATTGTAACAGCATTTCTGGCCGCCAAGATTGTGAAGGTTTTGCCCTGGCCCAATGAAAACCTTTGGGAACTCACGAAACGTGAGGTTACCAAAGAAGTTATCACCACCAAGCGACAACTGATTGAAACACCTATTAGGGTGTGGCGTCAGAGCCCCAATATACAGCACAATGCAAAAATTTGCATTGAGAGCATGCCCCGACGTCTGGAAGCCTTAATTGCAGCCAAAGGCGGCAATACCAAATATTAGATTTTTTTAGTTCATCATATTTTATGGAAAAATAATTACGTGTGACTATGAAATATGTGTTTTTCTATCTTAGTAAAAACCTCCAATAAATAAAGAAGAAGTTACAATACCTAACATCAATTATTTGCCCATAAAATTAATATAAACCAGAAAATTACAGAAAACTAGTAGTGTCCCTAATAATTTGGCAACCCACTGATGTATAACGAAGATTTTTTCTAATTTTTAGGAATTTAAATTTTAGCGATAAGGTTCAAACTTTCAGACTTTATATAAAACAATTAAAATTATAATTTTTGTTTAATTTTATCCGGAAATTATTGAAATGGTAATATTCTGAGATCTACGGGTGATTTTCTGATCCTACATTAATCATAAATTTATGCAAAAGAACAATTCGAACCGACGTTTTGTCCATACACTCATACTTTTTCAAGGCTAAAGGTATAGAACTCAAAACATGAATTAGGAATAAAACAAGACAAACAAGTACATGTGATGTATGTATAAATAAAACAAGAGTAGAAATTTTTCCCACGAGTGCTCATCAACTAATTATTATTATCATTATATAAAAACATGAGGACACATTCAGAAGCTGATTCAACATAACACTTTGTGAAACGGGTAAAATATTAGACAATGAAATATTTTTTCTGAAGACAGTTCAGTTTAAAACTGAATTATGAATAAAAACATAAATTCAAACCGGCAAAGCACAAACATCCACAAAAATTAAATAGTCATGAGCATCAATACAAAAACTTTAATAATTACTTTTTCAATGGGCCAACTCTTCATCAACTCAAGAAGGTGAAAACTACATGATCTAACTGAAAAATGTTTAATGTTCAGTTGTTCCATTTGCAAGTTATCGCGTTAACGTTCGATGTCAGGTCTTCTTTCGGAAATTATTCTTCATAGGGAAGGTAAAACATTGTTTTCAATCATAATGAAACCCTCTAGCTACACAAACTGTACACCAAGAATTGGTTGCATTGATGACAAAGAAATGGTGTACATGACATAAATTGATACCAAACAGAGTTGCTGTTACAACGCCATAATTATTGACAGTGAAAAGAAAATGATTTGAAATTTCCTCTTTAAATTCAAAACTTCACGAAATTCCTATTGCTTCCAAACTCACTTCTTTTTCCTCAATCAACAAAACTCCTGTCACAACTAATCCCAATAATAGACAATTTCACTCTCTCCAACACCTGAAGACACTCAATCTTTCAAGTTCAATTGACCGTAAAAAAAACTATGAGCACTAAATCAGCGCTGTCGCGCGGCGTCCACACTAGCGCTCTTCCAAAGTCGCTCACACAGCAGCGGACCGGCGAGGACTGTTGCCTGACGACGAGCCGGGCAAAGCGCGTTGGCGGAGGCAAAAACAGAAGAACGCCGGTTTGCGCGCGCAAAGACTTCGCCCGGAAGCTGCCGGAGTCGAGGCCAGATCGGCTTCGAGGACTCCGGGTCCGATTTTGGCCAGCGTAACTACCAGTGTCCAAATCTGCGAACATTGTTATCTCGAGTCTAGTAGAATCGTACATAATCCAATTAAGCTTTATTCAACTGGACAGTTGATGGAAAATTTAAGGAACCTTCAATTCTGAACTATGATTTTAATGGATTTCAAAAAACCATAATGCTAGTTTGCATAATTGGTAGAATTTAGGGTTCATTTCAAGGTCAAGGTCAAGATTTCAAAAAGCTATAGGAGGGTAGAAAAACATTGAGATGAAACAATGTCTAGAATAAGGATTGTGTTTTGAGTTTGTACTATCAAAGCCAAATAACATCATTTTAAGATTTAGAGAAATACAGGTACTTAAATATAAAATAACAGTTAAAAACTGTAGGTATATACTTGCGAAAATCGTAACAATTTTTTAAATATATCTCCATGAACATCCAAGCATGATGAAGCATTAGTATGAGATAGATGCATCAAGAATGGTAGAAGTGATTGGGAGCAATCGGATCACCACATTCAAGACCATAAGTGGCACCTCATAAGAAGGCGCCACCAATTATGTAGAGTGTGGTGTTGCACAAAATACTACAGAGATTAACTATGAATCGGCTTCACAGACGACTTTAGTCTTAATACTCCGTGGACAATTTGAGCCACCCAAAGTTATCGAGCTTCGGTGAAACTGCGTTTGTGCTCATCGAAGACCACAATAATTGTACCACTCACTCGAAAAGGAAACTAATCTAAACTATAAAAACCATCTACGTCAACAAGGAAGCCATTGATCTGATAAAAGAAGTTGAAACTGACTAATAAAGTGAAACGCCACTGAGATATTTCAAACTGATAATTATTTTTGAGTTCTTCGTTCAATTTGTGACAAAAATATGTTATTCTGTTATGTCTTTTTCACGTGTAGATCGCCGAGCGCCGTTTAAAAGTAAAAAAAAACCTTTCAACGTAACGTTCTATTACAAATACGCATCGATGTATTTCATTTTATAACATATAATGTGCTTTTATGCGCTCGTTCATTGGTGAAGCAATAATGCTCCTCAATATTTTGTATGGAACTTAGGATGCATGCTGAGTATAAGAATGCAAAATCTTAGCACGATGGTAAGATTCTGGAAATTATTGAAAACATGTAATATGTATAAAATCAATAATTAAAAAAATGAATTCTATTATTCAGATGATGCGATCGTCTTTAAATTCTGCATCAACGTAGAGTACTATCAAATTCATTCACAAAATGAATATCATTCTAATCGGATTTCTTGTTATGGATATACAGGGTGTTCGATAACTGGACAGCCAAAATGAAATATTATATCTAAAATAGAATTCTAATCATAAAACAAAGAATACATTTTTTCCATATCGAGCTTCGTTTAGGAGATAATGAACTTATACCACCATTTACATTGATACATGCCTGGCAACGCTAAACAAGTGAATTATAATAAACTTCTTCAAAATTTACAGTTTGTTGAATAGTAGGTATGCACTGAATTTAAAATTCTTTCTGCTAATTGCTCAATGGTATTAATTTGTTCATCATAAACTAGTTGTTTCAAGTGACCCCATAGGTAAAAGTCTAAAAGTTTAAGTTTAGGGTCAGGGGACCTTGCAGGCCAATGAATTGGACCGCGCCTTTCAATCCATCTCCAATTGAAATTAGTGTTGAGCCACTCTACTACATTTCTTCCAGCATGTGTTCATTATCTCCTAAACGAAGCTCGATATGGAAAAATTGTATTCTTTGTTTTATGATTAGAATTCTATTTTAGATACCTATAATATTTCATTTTGGCTGTCCAGTTATCGAACACCCTGTATATAGATTGTTCTTTTCAATATTCTAATTGAATTTTCAATGGTTCTGTTAACACAATGGCCACCAAATTTTGCATGAGGCTTATTGTGAGCATCTTGCATGAGTCCTCAAAATTTCATTTCGATTCATTTGGTATCGTTTCGTCTGAGACATTGAGGAACAAAAATTTTGAATGACCATATTTTATGGAACGTCCTGTACGATTTGGCCTGTTAACTAACTCGATCGCGGCTTTTGGCAACCGAACTCACCCTGAAAATCTGAAATCTCTAGGACCATCCCTTCGAAAGTTATCGTGCTAATGGACGGTTCCATGGACAGAAATGAAATTGGCTACGGATTCGTCATCAGATTGTCAAACCCTATCGTTTTAGACCACTTTCGGCTCAAAATCCGAAAATTACAGACATTCGGACAAAACGTAAGAGCACTCATTCAAGAAGAAAGAGCGTTCAAAAACTGCGCCCCACACGAAATGAAGGCAGAAGAGATTTTTTCCACCAAATTTAACGTAGAAATAAAAAACTATTGTTAGATTGAAATATCTCCGTGGCGTACCACTTTTTAAGACAGTTTTTGAGTGAAACTTCAACACCATGTATCTTGGAAACAATGCATTTCCGGACCTACATTTATGGAAATCTAAGGAATCACCCCATTCATTTTTTCAGTGTATGGATACACCCTGTATATATACTGTGTTTCATCATAAACTGGACAAACATGTATGTAGATTCGTGCAGAGGACACTGCAAGTATCATTTTTGCCTTATACAATATATCCCGTTTTCGAAGCATAAACGAGATATAGGGTAAACGTAATTTCTCAGCAACATTCTAGTCTAGTGTGGTCAGTAATAAGACTCAAAGTAACGGTTTTTGGTCAAATCTTAGTATTTTTGGGCCCTATATTCAGAAAAAGTAACGAACTGCGAAAACGAATTCACAAAATGGCAGAAAACCTGATGAAAACACGCATTAGAATCTTGCTCAAAAATGACGTTTAACACCTTTTATCTCGTTTATGCTCCGAAAACGGGATATATTGTATAAGGCAAAAATGATTCTCCCGGTGTTATCTACACGAATATATATGATTGTCCAGTTTATGATGAAACAGCCTGTATATAGAAAAATTAAGTTTCTTACAATCGAATACTGAACTGCAATATCGGTAGCTCTCGCACGACAGCGAATCCGTTGGATCCGAATGACTGACAAAATATGCAATCTAGAGGCTGGTAGGAACGTTCAAGTTCAAGGGACAACAGATGGAAGAAGATTTGATGACGGTCGTTAATCAAAGACCGGGAGATATTAAAGACCGATCATCGTTCGGAAATTAAATGGTACCGCAAGATTTATTAGTTTCCGAAAATAATTGCTGATATCCCCTATTATCGTAAAAGGATTCACTCAATGCGATTGGAAACTTGAAAACGAGGATGATATGGCACAAATGAGGGAAAGCACTGATATAAAGTTTACACTTTATGCCTACTTAGTTAGGATATCTATTGAAACATTCAATCTTCCGATCAGACATAGATTACAGATTACATTCGAAAATCCAAAAAACTCTGGTAATTTTCCAACCGATGAATTTTCAAAAGCTGAATGAAACCATATCTTATTCTTACACGCCCATATTCAAACATGATTTACCATCTTCGGAATTTAAAAGAAAGATGCAAAGCTCCCCTTTTTGACCGCGCATTCCACTTAAACGAGCCCGTGGTCAAATTCAATTCCCTCAGTTGGGCGTTCCGGCCGTAAGCACGATAATTTTCTAAGTTCCCAAATGCCGCTGTTCAGTTCGTTAACCAGTCAAATCGTATAGGGTGTTCCATTAAATATGGCTATTCAAAACCAACCGAAATGAAATTTTGCGGCCACATGCAAGATGCTCATAATAAGCCTCATGCAAAATATTGTATATTACCATAACAAGATATCCGATGAGAGTGAAATTCATCTTGTGAATTCTAAAAGGATCGCATCATCTGAACCATAGAGTTTATCTTTTTTATTTCAGATTTTTTACATATTTCATTCTTTGAATAATTTTCAGCATATAATTCCGATCGTGCTGAGATTTTGCATTCATATACTTAGCATGAATCTCAAGTCCTTTATAAATTTTTGTATAGTTATTGATCCATCAATGTTTCAAATCTTTTCGATTTTATTTTGACTTCCAAATATGTATGGATTGGAGCATTATAATAAAAAAATCCACAAAAATCATCCAAAAACAATGACGTTTCATTCATCAAAGCAATCAAAGCTTTGTGAAATCCAACTTCAATGTTGACGTACGCAAAATTGCCAAACATCAAAATATAATTATGAAATAGATAACAACCAACAAGTTCGAATCTGCAGCGATGCTTTCGATTTGATAGGAATTTCCTAAACGGCTGGTCCAACCCGATTTGCGACTTTTTCTTATGACCAAAACTGAAGAGACTAAAAAGAAACTATTTGCCACAATTGATGAGATAAATTCTCTTAATTTCTACAACAAGATGTCCGATTCGAGTGAAATTTATTTTGTATATGAAAATCAATATACTGAATCTTCACGAAAAATTTCACGAGAACTGCATCATCAGAAACACAGTATTAAATTTTTTTCCGCCGTCCTCATAAAAAAGACGATTCTAATGTGTACGAAAATGAACATTAATGACCATTTTAATGTTCAATTTATGCTATTTTAATGCGCAATCCCCATGGCAGCCGTACAAAGTACATATTCAGAAGCACTACGAGAAATGTAAAAACTCTACTGGAACATAGAAAAATAGAAACTTTATTATGTCAAATGTATGTGCAAAATCAGAATGTATTTCAATCACGAATTTATACACAATTCGTATTGAGATCGTCGGAAAAATCTTGTAATCAACAATTTAGCGACTAATGATCTCAAACTATTAAAAAAATATCTTGACCATTAGTCGTTGTCTTTATTAACCTAGTTGATTGAATAACTATTAATTGTCAAGTTTTTACATATTTCAGTTTTCAATAACTTCCAGAATATTATTCCGATCGTGCTGAGAGTTTGCATATATATAAGATGGTTTCTTTTTATCTTCTTGAATTGAAGTGCTAATAACAGTAGTCCGATGTCCGTCTATAAACAGAATTTATTTTCATAAAATTTATAAAACTCAACAATGTAACGTCTTACCTATAAACAGAAATCCGAAATTAAAGCTATTATACTTCTATATGATCTTGAAAATATGACAAAACGAAAAATGTGAATGAAACAAATGTGTCAATGAAAAGTCATAAAAGTGAAACATGTTCACTCAGATAAGGAAACAACAGTTTCACTTTTACATATATATATATTCAGTCTAAATCTCAAGTCCTATACAAAAAATTTTTGAGGTAATAGCCACACCAATGAACGAGCGCTCACTTGCAACTGCTCAGGGCTTTCTTAAATTTTTTTCCCAAACGAATTGAGACTGCAAAAATGAATTCCGGCGATCTGTAGGAAACGAAGTGGCGAACACATTACCCGTTCATGCCACAACGGAAAGTTTTGATTTATGACGCCCTTATGACGATCGAACGTTTCGCCGCCCTCGCCCCTTTGCCAGGGACGAAAAACGCCACGGGCGCGTTTCAGACATAGCTAATTGAAATTTATGACGTCTTTGAACGGGCAATAATGGCGAAATCGATCTGAGCCTCTTGTTTTTCGGCATCGAAAACCAAAGTGGGAAAATTAATCGAGAGTCCGCATAATTGATGGCGATATCGTCGTTATATTCGAGGGTACTTGAACTGTTCACGATGGGTCGACGATCGACGCTTTCGTAGGTACAGGCCACTTAGGCTGATCGTTGCGAAATTTATATCATACCGAGAGAGAAAGTACTCTCTTCTGAAAAATTAGTCGATAGGCTTAAAATTATTTCGTGCGTGTGCGTGTGAGGTGATCCCATAAAATAATTGGCGTTTGTAGAAAGTTTTCGCAACGCCATCTGTATTCAATATAAAGGGCTTTGAAGAATAAAAAAAATTAAGAAAAGCCCTGAGGAGGTGCTATCGAGCGCTCATTCAGTGGTGGAGCAATAATTCTATTACCTCGAAATTTTTTATAAGACTTGAGATTCATGCTAAGTTATTGAATGCAAAATCATGAGACGATCAAAATATTCTGGAAATTATTAAAAAAATTAAATTATAAAAATTAATATTTAAAAAAAATAAATTCTATGGTTCAGATGCCAGCTTTTGAGAACAGGGGGGCAGGGGAGGTGCCAGGATTTATGAGTGGGGACCAAAATGAAAGAATTTGTACAAATTCGTTCAGCATAGGCCATATTTCAGGGGGGGCAGCTAAAATTTAGGGGGGTCGGGCAACCCCTGGACCCACCCAAGCGTCGCCAATTCATTCAAAAAATGAATTTCATCCGAATCGGATATTGTGCTATATGAATATGAAGATTCTTTTTTTAATATTCCATTTGAATCTTCTATGCTTTTGTTAACACTATGGCCACCAATCAACGAACATAACCACGGCATTTCGGAACTGAACTCACCCTGAAAATCTCAAGTCTCTAGACGATCCCTTCGAAAGTTATCATGCTTACGGCCAGACGGCCCCACGGACAGAATTGATTGAATTTGAACATTATTTCGTCATCAGACATAGAATGAAAGAAAACTATTCTACTGCAATGATAGTAATAATTCGTAGGGTATAAGGATAAATTGATTGGGATACGAATTGTGGATCTATACAGGGTGTTCTTAAATTGAACGTACAAACGAAAAAGGGAGGCTCCTTGAGTAAGTTTAAGCAAGCGAAAGTCCTATAAATGTGGAGTCGCAAACGTTACGTTTTCTAGATACAAGGTGTTAAAGTCACTGCTGATAAAAGATGTAGTACGCTACTGAGGTATTTCAAACTAATATTTTTTGGGATTCCTTCGTTCAAGTTAGGACAAAAAATCCCTCCTGACTTTTCTCGTAGGGGACGCCATTTTAATGTAAAACTACATAATGATCAACGATGTTTTTTTTTTCTGCGCCCCACACGAAAAAAGCAGGAGAAATTTTCTGTTCTGATTGAACGAAGAATTAAAAAACTGTTTAAAATATCTAAGTGGCATACTACTTGTTTAGTCAGTTTTTGAGTAAAAATTCAACACCTTTATCTCGAAAACAAAACGTTTGCAATCTCATGTTTATGGGACTTTTTTTCTCAAACTTACTTGAGGAATCTCCCCTTTCGTTTGTACGTTCAATTTAGGAATATGTAATGTAATATTTCTCAATAAGAACTTGGAAAGTATTGTTACACGTTGAAATGTTGAAGGTTTATCGGCCAAAATAATATGAGAGATTTCAAGGTTCAAGAACCAAGCGTGAAAATTTGTTTCTGGTTTCAGCCGATATTCTCAACACTTCCTATGGAATAATGAGTAAAAAGAATTACTTCAAAACAAAATGACAAAGTATGGTGAATCTTGCAAACCAATGTGATTCTGACTGAAAAACCTGAGCAAGTTATAAAAGCAATAGTCTCATTCATATTCAGGTAATTAGAATTCGTTGTATTATTTACTGTTACTGACAAATTTACATACTGTATTGGATATCAACATAATAGTGATATCTAATGTTGGCTTAATATTTCAAAATGTCAACATGTCTATATTGGCGCAATATGGAAACCTTGGGCGAATAAATAAACGATATTGTCCCAATAAGGGGCCAATATTTGTATGCTACTAGGGACTGATTGAAATATGTCAAATTTCCACAGCCTTTCGAATGTTTTGATATTTGTTAGTGTTTAAATAGTGTGAAGAAAAGTTATTCCTTAACTGAATTTTAGATACCTCATACACTGTATCACTACTATCTATGTATATATTTTAGTCCTCGATATTTCGGACTAATATTCATAAGAACTTTTCTTCTCAAAATAAGGTGGAAAATCTTCCTTTTGCGTTTAATAGGGTTATTCTAAAACATCCTGTATATAAGATTATTATAATAATAAATCATTATATCAGATCACCCTTTTGAACACTAGGAATTCACACCCTTATATGTTAGTATTTTATTTTGAACCATCCTGTTTACTAAAAATATTTATAACTCTCGGTGTCGGAGATAAGCTGAGTACACATTCATGAAACTTTTAATATCCTAGCCCTCGTTGCATATTCAATAAAATACATTAAACGTTCTTCTCGTAATGAATCAACAACTTGATAATCTCACTCTTGCAGAATTTTAATTAATTATTTCCTGAGCTCGCTAGACCGCCAACCGCTAATAATCTCACTTCAACATAACTAGCTGCTGCGCTTGCTAGCCATCTAGTCGCTAATGGAAATTTTCAATTCGACGCCTGCTAGATGCGAATTCCGAGCTAATTTGTACTTCGACAAGTCTACGGTGCAATTTCAGCTATTTCGCGCTCCAAGTGGCTAATTGTTCCTTATGAAGAATTCTTAGAAGCTGCGCTGATACGTCATGAGACAAATTGTTAACTTTTTTCCTGCTACTTGGATATTTGTGCTCAGGTTGCTGCAGAATGAAGCGGGTTTAGAAACTTCGAGCGCCAATGCAGAGTTTTGAGAAAAGTTAGGGAGTGACGTTTATATACGATGGATGAAAGGGACTAATTAACGTGAAGAAAGCAGTTGAGATGTAGTATTTTTCAGGAAACAGAAAAAGAAATGGATAACCGTTTTCGTCGATATTTTAATGCGAAGCCAGCAACATGAAGATATCATTATAACAATTTTTCCTTGACTACAAACATACTACATATACTGGTTGGTCCGAAGATAGACGTCAATCATTTTTTTAGGTTCCTCAGACCTGTTGCTATCCAAAATTTACCCAAAACAAGGTTGAAAGCTAGAACATTAATTTTCAATTTAGAAATACGAAGAGGTGTTTTTTCAGTCTTGGCAAATTTAACAACTTTGTGGGGTCCTGAGCTACAAAAGGTACTTCATCGGACTTTTTTCGTTGTAATCAGATAGACTAAAAATCATTGAAACCCGATAGAAGCTGTTTTTCTCCTCTTTATCATTTTTATGGTGAATTAAATTTAAAAATGGGATTTTGAATTGATTTTAATTGAGATTCCTGTAATGTAATTTTGTAATCATTTCGGTCTCACCACTGATGGAAAATTTAAATAAATATGCTTTAAAATAAGGAAATAAAAGGCACGTAATACTGAACAATTACTATTTACTTCAATAAATTTTCAAAATCTGTTCCTCCAACTCGAATACATAATCGACAACGTTTTAAAAAGCTAAGTGTCAATTGCCTGAAGCTACTCGAATATTTTTATTTAATTTTTCTTTCCGCAACTGAAAGTTTCTTCTCAATTCTGTTTCGTTGTTGCTTTTTGTAAAATCCCCAAATCGAGATGGAGTTGGGGTCTGACTAACACACAGGCTGTTTGATAGACCCTGCACGCCCAATCCATCTTCCTAGAATGGATTTTTTTATTTGGAGATTTTACAAAGATATGGTGTACAGGATATCCCAAATACGATGATCATCTCTGAGAGTATCTCGAGATCCATAAGGGTTAGAGAAAAAATGTACAAGGACTCCCGATCTCTTTTTTCAAAATGATTAATTACCGGCAAACACATCCCAGATATCTGACTTGAAAAAAATGGTGTCTCATTTGAAAAACACAAAATTTGTTTTTTTTGGATCAGATTTGAACAGCAATAAGCAATAGAAATTACAAAAAAAAGTTTTAGAAATTTTGTGATATCTCCAACAGAAAAAGAGATACAGTAGAGACTCGATAATCCGGATCAATTAATGTTAGGGCTAATCCGGATTAATAAGAAATCCGGAATATCGCGTCTTACAATTTAGTTAGAGATACTTAAAAAACGGTTAAAACAAATCATCATTATTATAATTTGAAATAATCTGATATTTTACGTTGTTTTCTGATTGTTAGAGAAAGAGGATGCTTAACTTTAGATTTTCCTGTATATCTTTCAGGAACAGGATAACAATAATTGCCATGAATCATGGTGTAAACAAAGTTTTAAATTTATTTGCCAACATCATCCCCGTCTCCGAATATCAAAAGAATATGTGCTAAAAAGCCTTCCCGTTTATTCAGTTTTGTGAATTTGATAGCATTTTGATCAATAGGTCGTATCAATGATGTACAGTGTGGAAAATTTGGCAATTTTTTTTCAATTTTCATTAATCAATTATTCCCATCTAAAATCTCACCTTTTTGTTTTATGGGCAAAGTAATATACAGGGTGTCCCAAAACTCGACGTCAACCAGGAACCGGGTGAAAAGGCAAGTAATGCTGGTGTCAGAAAAATATAAAAAAAATCTAAGTTGCATGATTTAAAAATAATGGGCATTTAAAAACAACGCAAAATTTCCACACCCTGTGACATTCTTTTCGCTCCTGTTGCCACAAATATCAAGTTTTTCCATTTTTTTTTGCTGTGTAACCTTGAATAATGCTTGTCTAGACTGTAATCAAAATTTGGATACCAGCTGCTCTAGGATTCAAAAAAATAGGGCTTGCTTCTCAGAAAAATATTTAAGATAAACAACTGCCTAGTTTCAAATGACTGTATTGAAAAAAAAATGTACTACGCAAGTTTGGCATGTTTTGTCAAAAGTTGGCGTATTTAGTAAGGATTCCAAAATGGTATAATACTTGTTAAACTGTAGCTGCCGTAGTTCAAATTTATTCTCGATTGCTTTTGAATACACTTTTTCTCAAACTGCTTCCCAGTAAAAAAATCAATGGATTCAAGTCCGGTGAACGGGCCGGCCACCAGATTGGACCAGAACGTCCGATCCATCTTTCGGGACAAAATGTTACCAGAAAAAAAAATTCCAGAGAAAATAATTTTTGCAGAAAAAATTTTTTCGGAGAAATTTCTCTGGAAATTTTTTTTCTGGTAACATTTTTTCCCGGAAGATGGATCGGACGTTCTGGTCCAATCTGGTGGCCGGCCTGACCTGACCTGACTTGAATCCATTGGACTTTTTTACTGGGAAGCAGTTTGAGAAAAAGTGTATTCAAAGGCAATCGAAAATAAATTTGAACTACGGCAGCTACAGTTTAACAAGTATTATACCATTTTGGAATCCTTACTAAATGCGCCCACTTTTGACAAAAAAATGCCAAACTTGCGTAGTACATTTTTTTTCAATACAGTCAGTTGAAACTAGGCAATTGTTTTTTTTAAATTTTTTTCCTGAGAAGCAAGCCCTATTTTTATGAAACCTAGAGCAGCTGGTATCCAAATTTTGATTACAGTTGAGACAAGCATTATTCAAGGTTACACAGCAAAAAAAAAGTTGGAAAAAGTTGATATTTATGGCAACAGGAGCGAAAAGACTGTCACAGGGTGTGGAATTTTGCGTGTTTTTTCAAATGCCCATTATTTTAAAATCATGCAACTTAGATTTTTTTTATATTTTTCTGACAACCAGCATTACTTGCCTTTTCACCCGGTTCCGGGTTGACGTCGAGTTTTGGAACACCCTGTATTTTCTTTCTACCATTGGGCACTATTATATACCAAAAAACGCCCGATCTTCAAAATAATAAGGTAACAAATGACTTCCTCTTTGGAAATCAACTTGAAACAAGTTAGAATCACGTATACAAAGATCGCAAATTCGGATTATTGAGTCTAGCGGTCCGGATTATAAGAACATAGCGCAATGTTGACGTCAATCTAGACTTGTAATATATCCGGATTATCGAGTCTGTACTGTATAGCGAAATATTTGGAACAGCAAAATTTCCGAAACGCCCTGTAACTCGAGAACCAATTAGGATATTTAGGATCTGTTTGCTGGCAATTGATTATTCTGAAGAAAGAGTTCGGGAGCCCTTAAACATTTTTTCTCTAACCCTCATGGTTCTCGAGATGCTCTCAGTGATCATCGAATTTGGGACACCCTGTACGCGAAGGAAAGCAACAACGAAACATAATTGAGGCAAAAACTTTCATAAGCAGAGGGAAAAATAGAACAGGAATCTTCAATAGCATCAGGTAATTGATACGTAACTTTTTGAAACGTTGTCGACTATATATTCGAGTTGGACGAACGGATCTTGATAATTTATTAGAGTGAATAGAATTTTTCCAGTATTATGTGCCTTTCATTTTACAAACTAGCTTCGTTTGCATACAAGAAGGCAGAGAGGCGACGAAACTGCAATACTTGCCAAGAATACAACTATTGGCATATTTGTCAAATGCAGAAGTAGTCGGAGCACCATACCTGTCATTTGAGTTAGTGCACTCGTCTAGTATTGGGTACTTACCAAATAACCGAGTAGAGGGAGTTCGCCTTTATGCAGACGGTAGCGACCGTTAGAAAAAAGCTAACTTGACGTCTCTAAACGTATAAGTAGTATCCAGATGAGCAAGCAACATTCTCATCGGCATCTGGAAACCGTCATCATCATTCCTTCCATATACCTATCGTAATCGAAAGAACGAAGTCGAATAATGAATTGAGGAAACTAATGGAGTGTTGGACACCCCATTGCTCACAAAAACACTTAAGCGTGATTTAAGTCGTCGGACAAATAGTCATTTGTAGCTTCAGGCCTTTCATACGCTCAATCCGCGTACGCTACAAACGTCTTTATTCTCGTTAAATCTACCGCGATCGGCCATCGATTCAAGATGACAATGAAAGCCATTATGGCCACGAAAAAGCTTCCTCTATCTCGTGTTCTTCGAAGCGTCGCTAATTCCTTTCCTGGTCGGAATACTCTGAGAAGATAAAAAGTGAAATGTGATTTTTTCACTAGGTAATTAACAGGGTATAAACTGAATTGTGATGTGACCTTTTCTCTTAGTCTTTTCCATTTGTGAGTTGTTTTTGGTAAATCGCTGATGAGAACTGGATTGAAAACAGGATCTCTAAACAACGCGATACTAACAAATTTTGCCCTATTTGTTGTGACTTGGTTCATTTGCTGTTTTTGTTATTTTCGGAAATAGACATAATGTTAGTTTATGTATATAATATTGTTGTTGTCGAGAAGGTTATAATAGTATAGGACGAGATTTATTCTTTAAATTTTTAATTATCTTCTTTCGTACTCTTTGATTTCATTCTATAGAATAGAAAGTTTAAAATCCTCTCCCACAGAAGCTAAACAATAATCTGAAATTGTTTAACCAATAATAATATCGATAATTCTATCGGCATAAATTTCACCAGAATTTATCAGTTTTTGATATATCTATTCAGTCCGAATAAATAAGTACCGCAGTAATAGTTTACTGCTTCACTGCCGGATAAAAATTTTTGTATGTTCTCATTATGCACTCCTCAGAAAATATGTTGAAAATTTGTTCGTTATTATTTAATATCTAAAAATGAAAATTGGGAAATTTATAGTTCTGAAAATAGTGTAGACTGTTTACGCCGTTTGCATAAACTAATAATAATTCTTATTTGGAATTTTACTTGTTTATTAATTCGATAGAATACAATTTCTCGTTTACAAATGTGTTGTCTCTCTGATATCTTATATTACAATATGCGCATCATGAAACGCATAAATTAAGGTCCGAAACATATTGCAACCATAAAGAAATATAGATATCTAAAATATTTATGTCTGTTCTGCGATTGAAACATTTCACAAGGTGGTCACAAATCAAACATCTTCCCCCCCCTCGAATCCTTAAGGACTTCGAGGAATTTCTGCCCTTGGTGGCTCAGGCAGGGAGCAAAGATTGTGCACGGCTCTTCGTATTGTACCCTTAGATGTGTACAGCTCAGCCACTCTTGAAATTCCATCAGATCCGGGAAACAACTTGGATATTCGGGCCATACGCCATTTCAAAGGAGGAACGTTAGCTTCTTTGATGACAACCAGGTCGCCTTCCTTGATTCCTTCTTGCTTAATGCGCCATTTGGATTTTTGTTGCAATTCACTGAGGTATTCATTCTGCCAACGTTGCCAAAAATGTTGTCGCATGCTTTCAAGATACTGGTATCTGCTGAGCCTATTAGGATTTGTTTCTAGTAGATCTTCTGCTGGTAAAGAAGTGAGTGGCCTGCCTATCAGAAAATGTGCTGGAGTTAAAGGATTGAGGTCTGTAGGATCAGAAGAGAGTGGGGTTAATGGTCTGGAATTAAGGATTGCTTCAATTTGCGTGAATAACGTTGTTAGTTCTTCAAAGGTTAAATGTTTATCTCCTAATATTCTATTGATATGGTATTTGGCGGATTTTATTCCCGCCTCCCAAAGCCCACCGAAGTGAGGGGAATAAGCTGGTGAAAACTTAAAACTAATGCCGTCATTCGCTGCCCAACCGGAAATTTCTTCATTGTTGGATTTTAAAAATCTCGCGATCTCGTTGTTCGCGCCGACAAAGTTTGTGCCATTATCACATAATAACTGCAGAGGCTTTCCTCTTCGCGATATGAAACGTCGCAAGCATAATATAAAAACATCAGAAGTAAGATCGCTTGCTACTTCTAAATGTAAGGCCTTAGTGGCAAAACATATGAATAGGCATAAATAACATTTAGTTATCTTACAACCGCGACCTTTGCGGTCCGTGATATAAAATGGACCTCCAAAATCGACACCGCTCACTTCAAATGGAGAAGATGGGGTGACTCTTGGAACAGGTAAGTTGCCCATTAGAGGATTCAAACATTTAGCTTTCATTATTCTACATACCCTGCAACCGTTCACAGTGCTTCTTGCTAGGATTCTACCTCTCAGAGGCCAAAATTGATTTCTTAAATCACTCAACAAGAGCTGAGGCCCGCAATGCAAAAGTTTAATGTGATGATAATGAAATAGTAATTTGGTGAAATTATGATTTATATCTAACAAAACAGGATGTTTTCTCTTATAGCTAACCTCCGAGTTCTGTATGCGGCCACCAACACGAAGTATGCCACCATCATCAAGGAACGGGCTGAGCGATAACAAACGAGAAGTAGGAGGTAAGTTTTGCTTACTATTAAGAAATTTTATTTCATTTGAGAAGCAATCCCTTTGATGCAGTTTAATCAAAACTTCAAGTGCAGAATTTAATTCAAGAGTAGACAATAAATTTGAAAATTTAATATCCCTTTTGCATGATTTTGAAATGAAACGTAAAACGTAAGCCATGGATCTGTGCAGTACTGAAAATTTTGAATACTTATCGAAATTTATTAAAGAGTTAATAGGACTGGTAGAATTTGATGTACTCGTAGTATATAAACATTTAGCAACAATTTTTCTCTCGGGTAAATCATGAATGTGTTTTGTGTTTATTGTTTGAGGCCAGCTACAAGTATCCTCACTTAAAAATGGTGGACCTTCCCACCAAAGTGTGGCTGACTGCATGCGCTTAGGATTTACACCTCTAGAAGCCAAGTCAGCTGGGTTGGTATCACCTGGCACATGCCTCCAAATGCCCGATTTCGTGAGCTCTTGTATCTCACTCACACGGTTGGCCACAAAAGGTTGCAAGTCACGAGCCTCAGAGTACAACCAACCTAAGACAACTGATGAATCTGTCCAGTGAAATGAAGAGGTTATATGACAACGAAATGCCCTGATAACCTTTGAACTCAGCCTTGCTGACAGTAATGCCCCGCATAGCTCAAGGCGTGGTATTGTTGTAGGTTTAACCGGAGCGACTCTGGTTTTGGCGCAGACTAATTTGACGCAAATGTTTCCAGAGCTATTTATTGACCTGAAATAAATAGCAGCAGCATATGCTGCTTGTGAAGCATCTGAAAATGAATGTAATTCTACAATCATTGGTTCGTTTATAAGTAAGTGTCTACCAATCTCAATTTTCGATGTTTCGTTCAAATTGATTATGAACTTCTGCCATTCCGATTTCAATTTAGGATCCACTGGATCATCCCATCCCAGTTTAGACTGCCATAGTTTTTGAAGTATTATCTTTGGCACGATAGTACATGGGCCTAGCAAACCCAATGGATCGAAGAGTTTAGCAGAATCAGACAAAATAGTACGTTTGGTTACATTTTTATTGAAGTTGATGTTTTCAACTGAAAATCGCAGGATATCATCCAGTGGATCCCACCTCAATCCTAATACACTGGATGGTAAAGAAAAATCTAAGCCCTTTGGTATGGAAGTATTGTCTGAAATTGAAAAATAGATGGATAATTTGTACGCCACTTTCGTAACGGAAAACCAGCCGATCTTAGAATCTCAATGACTGATTGAACTATTTGAAGCAACTCAGCTGGGTCATCACTCCCAGTTAGTAAATCATCGAAATAGAAGTCGTCTTTATCGACAGTTTGACTGCTTCATCGCAACATTCCAGTGCCAGCTGGTGAAGACACCTCGTACTTAAAAATGGTGCTGATGCAGTACCATAAGTAACTGTATTCAGGCGAAATACCCTAATTTTCTGAGCAGGATCATCCCGCCACAAAATTAGTTGTAACATCCGTTGTTCGGGCTTCACGAGAATCTGGCGGTACATTTTTTCCACATCAGCAGATACAACAAACCTATGCTGTCTAAACCTCAATAAAATCGAGAACAAGTCATCCTGTACCACTGGTCCGATATACTGAATATCGTTCAAGGATTTACCTGTAGTAGTTTTTGCAGAGCAGCATCAAAAACAACACGCAGTTTTGTTGTTTCACTAGTTTCCTTAAGTACTGCATGATGTGGAAGGTAGCAGCCGAATATGGGCTTAGGGATTTGGGTCATATGTCCTAGTTGTTCATATTCTCGAATGAAACTGAGATACTCCTTCTTGAAATCAGGCTTGCGCTTAAACTTTGCCTCCAATTGTAGCAGCCTTTTTCGGCAATTTTATATGAATCACCTAAAACTGAGTTATCTTCTTTTAATGGTATTTGAACACAAAATCTACCATCATGTTCACGATGGGTAGTTTGACTAAATAAGGTTTCGCAGTAGTTATTTTTGTGAGGTTTATTATCTGAAGGAATTTCCTCCAGTTCCCAGAATTTTGCCAATTGTTCTCTTATGTCACTTGAGAAATGACAATGTATTTTTTATTGTTTTCTCTATCGTGATAATTCCCCCCATGGAACCTACTACTATCCAGCCTAAGTAGGTTTCCTGCAGCATAGGACCTTGTTGTCCCAGCTTTAGCCTATTTGGTTTAAGTATATCCCAAAAGACATCAGCTCCCAACAGTAAATCTATTTCTGAAGGCTTGTAAAACTCTGGGTCTGCTAGTTGCACGTAATTAGGAATTTCTAGATTCTCGATACTCAATCTACATTGCGGTATGTTATCAGTGATTTTAGGTAAAATGAAGCAATTTATGCCCCTATTGAAGCTGCTATGAATTGACTGTAAACTTATATAACAATGTTCATTCACATTTAGTATCATGTTTCCCAAACCGGAAACATATTGATGATATTTTCTTATTTTGTAGGCGCCCAACCTTTGTTGAGGTTATGGCTGATGAAGGATGATTGACTACCGCAGTCCAGTAGAGCCCTGAGAGTAAATGTCTTGTCATTGTTTGTTACCTTGACCAACGCCGTAGAAAGAAGAGCTTGATTGGTGGAGACAGCAGACAAAGCAATAGAAGTATTGCCAGATGGGCTTGCTACCGTGGACTCGACAGCAGAATTCGAAAAGTTCGAATTTTCACTTGTATATGTGTTTAGGTTACCGTTATTAGTATTAAGTATAGATTGCTCATTTTTTCTTGATGTATTGATTGTTGTATAGGTAATTGCTTATGTAATAATGTGTTATGCCGACGCTGGCATATTCTACAACCACCCAACCTACATTGATAGGATTGGTGGCCACCTCGAAGACAGTTATTGCAAAGTTTTAATGAATAAACCTTAGCGATTCGTTCTTCTATAGACATTGATTTGAATTTAGAGCATTCGTGTATTTTATGTTGCAGTTTACATATAAGGCACCCTTTAGTTGGTGAGACATCAAGAGAGGAAGCAATAAAAGACTTGTTATTTACTTTCGGTAAGCTATGACGTTTTTCGTTATTTTTGGAAGCACTCATAGTTTCTAAGACAATAGATCTTTGACGAAGAAATGAATAAAATTCTTCCAAAGTTACCGAGTCTATATCAATTCTAAACTCCTCCCATTTTCTTGAAGTAACGGTGTCTAACTTTGAAGATACAAAATAAATAATGAGAGTATCCCACTGATCAGTAGGTTCTCCCAAAGATTTCAAAGCACTCAAATTTTTATTCAAAGTATCAATAATATAACGCAAACCACTATCAGATTCTCGCTGCAGTGGCTCAATAGCAAAAAGACACTTTAAATGTTCATTGATAAGGAGACGTTTATTGTTATAGCGTTGACACAATAAATCCCAAGCTACTGCATAATTATCATGTGATACTGTAACTGAACTAAGTATTGACGATGCTGACCCTCCAAGAATGATATGAGATAATGGAATTTACTGACATTGTCCATACTGCTATTATCGTGAATTAAAGACATATAGGTATCTCTAAATGATATCCACTTATTATGGTCACCATTAAAGGTGAAATTTTTAAAGGTGGCAGTTTAGATTACTGTAGTCGTTCGCTCTATTACTTGTGTTAGATGAAGATTCATCGTTAGCTATATTTTGAAAACGATCCAATAGAGATTGAGCTTTAGCCATTAGATTAAAACAAGTATCTCAGTAATTTCACGCTCTTCCATTTGTTTAGATATATCTTCATCCAACAGTTCTATTTTTCGATTGAATCTCTTCGAAACTACACGACAGTTCACGCATTTTATTCAATCTGATATTGAGCTCATTCATAATTAAATTCGACAAATCCTTACGATCTAACAAAGGAATAAGATATTTCTCAAAAGAGTTATACGTGCTCTCAACTGCCCCTTTGTTTTATTAAATCCTTCAATTCACTCATTTTGGTCGGCGCAACTTATCACACTCGATTAAAAATGAAATAAAAAACAAGAATGATAAATCAAACAGTGAATACGTTACGGTTATTCCTGATAACGTAGATGGGCTGATAACGAACCGTTTCTGCAGCGCGATTAGGCGACTTCAAATGGTTACAATTTCATGAATAACCTCTAGGTGATTTTCAAATAGCCGTTATGCTGTCTTCAGAAATCACTGATTCTCAAATCACTGTTTCGAAATTCACATTAGCCTGAAAAATTCAAACTCTAGATTGACTCGGTAATATTTTGTGTTAGGTGTTAGTTAGAAAGTAGAATGTACTTATGTACGCAATTGAAGTATTTAAAGGAATAATGACAATAGGAAATCAAGCACTTTCCTTGCACTCGGTAGCTGCAGCATATGGCTGGCGGTTTTTCCAGATGAATCGTTCAGCTCAGGTGTATTTGTTGTTATTGTTGATCGATGTTTTTTCCTTTAATTTCAATCACGTCGGGGTCACCAAACTGTTTACGCCGTCCGTTTGCATAAACTAATAATAATTCTTATTTGGAATTTTACTTGTTTATTAATTCGATAGAATACAATTTCTCGTTTTATTAATTCGATAGAATACAATTTCTCGTTTTACAAAATGTTTGTCTCTTTGATATCTTATATGCAATATGCGCATGATGAACGCATAAATTAAGGTCCGAAACATATTGCAACCATAAAGAAATATAGATATCTAAATATTTATGTCTGTTTTCTGATTGAAACATTTCACAAGGTGGTCACAA
>CM024239.1:39038908-39088455 GCA_013421045.1 Propylea japonica
TTTACTTTTTGATTCCATGGAGAAAATTGAAATTCAATTTAAAATTTCATTTTTAGGCTTGTTCATGTTGCATGTTGCTTACTTGACACGCACACAACCATTGAGATCTACAAAAGTTGCTAAAAACAATGTATTCACATGTTCCCATGGGGTATCAATCATTATGAAGTCGAAATCAAGATTACACAAAATATCGTAGCCTACTGCAGTTCTTCCAGTTTGACATTTCAATTGACGTGTTTTCCATGGAATCAAAATTGAGATACAAAGCGTGATACATCGTTGAAAATGCTATTTTGAGTAGGAATCTAAAATTTCAAAAAATATACAAGAATCTTTATGGAATAAAAAATCAGAATCACTTGCGGTTAAACCGGAAGTGACTCAAATAATATACAGAACTGGGACATCCGATATATTATGCGCTATGACATTGATCGGATTTGTGATTTCGTTGATATTGTATAATCAAAGAAAGTCCAAGTGCAAAGTGGGAGAAACTCCAAAACCCATCCACCGATTTTGTGTAACAGCGTATGGACATATGAAAGTCTCAAATTAAGGGTGAAAATTTCCGAATCCTAACTCAAAAAGTTATAGTGACCAGAAATTGGTCAGTCCACCCCGATAGGACAAAATATATTTTTTCCATTTAAAATAAGATATGAGGAAATGGGACTCTTCAACAACTTTTATTTTACCACTGTGTCAACGTTTCAAGGAAGGTTACCAAGGCTAATCGAAAAGTTAAAAGTTACAGTCATACAATACTAATTTTTTCAAAAGTACTGTACTGTAACTTTTCGACTGATGAAGGGGTAACCTTCCTCGAAACGTTGGCATTGTAGTTAAAAAAAAAAGTTGTTAGGGGATCCAATTTCCTGATATTTTATTTCAAATTGAAAAAAATGGACGTTTACACATCAAATCTAACACCTAGGGGACATTTTTTATTTCCTAATTCCATGGTCACAAAATTTTGCACAAGTTGACGCGTCACTTTTTTTATGATTTCCAAATTTCGCACCACAAAATTATCTTGTTTACGGGCGGCCGGGCAGAATCATTTTTGATCTCAGATTCTTCATCAGTGAGTCCATTACCACTCCAAAATTATAAAATAACAGACGATAGCACGCTGTTTCCCTAGGATCAAGCGAGCAAGAACAAAAGAAAAATTCTCGAAATACGACCTTACTGAATATATGGGCCGAATGAATCCATATAATGTTGGGAAGGTGAAAATTTGAAGAAACCCTTTCGTGAAGTCAAAAGCTAGAAATGTCTAGAATAGAACCAAAGAACAACTAATTGAAACAATACGTAATGAAAATAACAATATTTTCGGCGGTATTTTTGCACATGAACTAATTCATTTCATCGTTACAATAAACATGAAGAGTAAAATAACTATACTTTGGTTCTCATTACTTATGAGTTTGGTTCCTCTCCCATCAACTATCGCCCAAATTTCAAAAAGCTCTCAGAGATGTCAAAAACTCCCAGAATTGATTTTTTTCGAATAACTTGAAATACAGGTTTGGTATGGAATTGACAAAGGAAAATTCCGTGTATTTTTGTACAACTTTCTGAAAATGTCTGCAGGATATGACCTCTTCATCTATAGACATGACTTCAAATCAAATCAAATTTATTCAAAATATTATCACAGAACGAAAGGTAACAATTATAGTCAATGAAAACAAAATAGTGAAACTAAAAGAATGACAAAAAAAACTATTTTCATTTTTAACTAACTAATGTATTAATATTTCACTATTTTAATATTTATTTAATACTTCGAAGTATGAGCTCGATCTTTGTTGATTTTTATTGATTCATATTTTTTCACTTAACCCTGAAATTATCATATTCGAAATATTTCATTTCATTCCATGAAATAAAATTCAGAGTAAAAGCAAACCAGGGATCACGCATTGGTTATGCTGCCAAGTAGAATCTGTTTATTTACGCGAACAATATTTCGGCGTTGTGAACTTGTGCCGTATCTTTATTCCGTATTGGGATTATTGGTCTACCGCTCCCCTACTTTCATATTAACGGTTTGCGTCTGTTACAGAAAATGCTGTCAGTTTGGCAACATCGTCTGTTAGTGTTTAGTTTCACGATGCGATTGTGTTTACATTTTCATTTCGATTTGACGTTCATAAACTGAATTATTTTACTGATTGGTGGCAGCTTATTGTTGAGTATTTTGGTAATTATAGCTAAAGCAAAATTACGAAAATGTTGTATTATATTTCGGAATTGTAGAAATGAGAATCTAACTCATTGTTTACTTCACTCCAGTGCTGCAGTGGTTGATTACAATGCGGTTCTATTCACGCGTAGGGGCACCTCCTCAGAGGAATAAGTAAACTTTTACTTTTTTACTTTTGTTTATTTCTTCCTCTGAGGGCATCTCTATGTTTATTTCTTACTCTGAGCTCCTCAAGGGATTGATGTTCAAAAAAAATGCAGAAACTCCAACTACTACTTGATACAAAATGATTCACCTCCTAAAAATTGTCCAACTAAGTTAAATTAAATACGGAAAGTCCTATTCCTATATCCGCTTTTTTCTCCCAAAAACAATCTGCATCGAATATAAAGTCATAGTTTCTGTACCAAATGCGACCCATTAGTCGGGTCCAATGCTGGCTTCCCTTTCTTTGTATTTCGTGGCTTCATGCATATTCAATTCGAATACGGATGAAGTTCTTAGCCATTATATCATCCCCAAAATATTTCAAACCGACAAATCGCTATGGCAATTACGGTCTAATGAAATCAGAGAACGCCCACAGTACAGGGTGATTCACTCATCTTGGTAACCTAATTTTCTCGAAAAGGGTTGAATATGTTTTTATTCTGTTGACGGTATTTGATACAAGTCAAAGTTGAATTGAGAAGAGCGTGAAAGTCGGAGAAAAAAATTGAGACGTCGTCGTCAGGGCGATATCAATTTTTTTCTCCAGAAAAAATACTTTTTTATTGTATCGTTCGACAGATGATTTAATTCTAAATTTTTCTTTCGAATACCATTTTTTCTATTTCTAACCATCAGCGAGCTGCAGCGTGTTTCATGTTAATTCTTTTCCATTTATTTTTCTCTGTATTGTGACCGTATGCCTCAATTTAGAGAGGTAGGAAAGATTGTGTCATCAAATATCATAATATTAGAAAATGTGCAAATGTGTCTGTCAGAACCACGTTAAAAGAAATGGGAAAATAATTGAATTATAAAAGAAACGCCCACTTTTTTTTGAGAATTTTTTTCTTTACGAGGCTTTTTCATCTCATTGGTAGAATATTGGTGAACAAAAAACGAAAGATATAATTCAGAGTAATTGTGATCCTATACTTTTTGAGCGCTCGTTCTCCTTAAACGAGTGCTATATCGTTTTGCCCAAATGTCTGTAATTTTCGAATTTCGAGCCGAAAATGGTCGCAAACGATAGATTCTACTCTGATGACGAATTCGTGGTCAAATTCAATTCTTTCCGTCCGGTCGTTAGCACAATAACTTGCTGCTTACTGGGCTTATCACAAGTCACAATTTTGTGAGATATCACTTTTTTTATACGCATCTCTCGGGAAAAGACTGAGGTTATAACGCCCTTTCAAGCGCCCCGAGATGAATTTAGAAGAAATCGGTTTGTGCGTGTCTTAACTGCTGTAAATTGTAACCAAGGGGGAATACATCTTGAGGTAGGGTATTCCATAGCCTTGCAGTTCTGTAAAGAAAAGCCTTCTGAAACACCGATGTCCTAGCTGTAGAAAGATGCACGGCAAACTGGTGACTATTATCGGCTAGCCTTGTTTGTCGATTAAATTGAGCCCATGGTGGAATCATGGAGGCAATGGCAGCAGAACACCTTCCGTGGTAGTATCTGTAAAAAAGGCATAAGTCTCCAACCGTCCTACGGTGATCGAGACTATGAAGGTTGGCAGTTAACGTTGGATCGTCTATTAGGCGCACTGCTCTTTTTTGAATGGAATCAAGTAGGAGTAACGAGTGCTTAGGAGCTGAACCCAAGCATGAGAGCAATATTCCATAGCTGGACGCACTTGAGCCTTGTAAAGTAATAAAAGCTGCTCTGGAGTGAACAATTTCTTCGCACGAAATAGATAGCTAAGCTTCTGTGCAGCTGACTTGGCAACTGAGCAGACGTGCTCATGCCAGGTTGCATATGGACTGATATTGACTCCTAGAAGTCCATTGGTTGGTTTTATTGTTTTATTGTCCATTATTAGTTGGGGTGCAACTGTCAATGTTTTTCTTGTGAGCAGAGTAGCCTGGGTCTTAGAGGCATTGAATTCAACCAGATTGTCAGAACCCCATTGTAGAATAACTTCTAGATCTTTGTTGATTGTCACAGCTTGAGCGATTTTTTGGGAACTGGATGTTGACGCTGATACAGGCTTCTTGTTTGTCATTGTACAAAATGCTCAAGCTCAAGATTATTTTCAATACACCCTTGTTTCGATTTTGTACCTCCTCAACCAACAGAACATCATGCATCCACTTTCGAATTAGGTGATTTGCGTGAGATCGTAGTATTTCTGAATTATAAGTTTTGCTATTTTTCATTCTATTGAATGAAATGACCAAAGTTCATTACTCACCTTAGGGTGAAATGGCATACCCTAAGGTACCAATCAATATACCTCACAGCATGAACCTGCCGAACTGGTGTAGCTATAAAGGAAATTGAATGATTACGGAGAAGTAAATTTTAATTGAATAAACGAAAATTCTAATTGGAAGTCTAGACAAGGCTAATATCCTATCACGAAGTATCGATTGGACGAAATGATTCAAATTATCTTCTAGTTTACTCACCCAACGATTCATCTGATGACAAAGAGTGAAGAGAATAATTCGAGAACTACACACAGATAGGCTGAATCAATCTTAAATCATAAGTTTTTCAGCCGTTTAAGGATTAAACAGGGTGACAATATGAAAATTTGCCACTCCAATTATGTCACGATAAGGATGATTTCAGAGGACATGCAGGAACAGACATATTTGAATTATCAATCGATGTACACATGTGGTCAAGTTTTTTTGAAGAAGATAAATGCTTCCAAGTGTTGGGATTGTTCATGTCCATTCTTACAAATAATATATAAAAATGTCGTGGCTATATTGAACTTTAATTGGGAATAAAAGGAAAAATTAAACCCAAATGAACGTTGTCGACGTTTCGGACATTTTATTTTCTGATAAACAGAATTTTGTTGTCCTTCATCATGACTAAAAAATATAAAAAGCAGCATGTGGTGATATGATACGTTACTAATTAAAACAAACATTTACCTTATTCATTAATTAGTTTAAAACTATAAAACATACAATTAAAATCTAAGTCTATTTGTTCATAAATTCATCAGAATTCTTCTCCTTATGGTGTTATCTCAAACATGCACAACAAACTAAAATGCAACGACATTCATCGTATGTCGCCTGCCACGATGAAATATGGGTTCACAGAATACAATTTAAACACAAATTATACGTCTTTTTATTCTAAAAATATCAAATTAATTTAATAAATAATTAAAAACATACAAAATCACAATCTCAACAATCTGGAAATAAACAAAAAGGACGGAAAAAGATCAAGTTGAGCTTCCCATAAATGATCTTTTTCCGTCCTTTTTGTTTATTTCCAGATTGTTGAGATTGTGATTTTGTATGTTTTTAATTATTTATTAAATTAATTTGATATTTTTAGAATAAAAAGACGTATAATTTGTGTTTAAATTGTATTCTGTGAACGCATATTTCATCGTGACAGGCGACATACGATGAATGTCGTTGCATTTTAGTTTGTTGTGCATGTTTGAGATAACACCATAAGGAGAAGAATTCTGATGAATTTATGAACAAATAGACTTAGATTTTAATTGTATGTTTTATAGTTTTAAGCTAATCAATGAATAAGGTAAATGTTTGTTTTAATTAGTAACGTATCATATCACCACATGCTGCTTTTTATATTTTTTAGTCATGATGAAGGACAACAAAATTCTGTTTATAGAAAATATGTCCGAAACGTCGACAACGTTCATCTGGGTTTAATTTTTCCTTTTATTCCCAATTAAAGTCCAATATAGCCACGACATTTTTTATATAAATGCTTCCGTAAGTGTGGGTCGTTTGTACAAGAGATAATTTACGAGAGAATAAGACAGTAAGTGTGAATGCCTTGAAAATACTTAAAAAATTCTCCAGAAATTTGCAAACTATAGTATTAGGTAGGGGGACTTGTTCTCTAAATAAGGTTTAGCTCACCTTCAATTTAGGAGTGATAGCACCTACATCTAGGTTTGAGGAAATTTCAGCTTACAACTTTGCTCAAAATGTACCCCCTTCCATTAAAAATTAACCTGTTTCGGCTTTTTCTTCGAAAACATTGGAATTCTGCTCAAAATATGTCCCCCTCCGAATAAAAATTGGCGTTTCGACATTTTCTCTGAAAACATCCTTGTCGCGACATAATTGGTTTTTAAATTGTCACCCTGCACATTCTTTTCGAAGATGGTACGATGAATGGCGACAATTAGTGACAATATATACAGGATTGGGGAGAAGTATGGTACTAAGTGAATGTCTTTTGAACGAAAATGACAATATTGATATACAATATTTTGTCGATAATACACTTGCGGGAATGCCCCCAACGTTTTAAATTCACTTGAAACCTCCTGTATATATCTACAGATGTTGATAGAGCTTGGGATTTCGAACTGACAAATACTGTGTTTATTATAAAAAATCTGTATACAAGAGAAATTATTACACATTAATAAACTTCTTTTGAGTTTTCATATTACCGTAAAAAAAATCCGAAATCCTAGAGAATTCAAAAAGTGGTTTGCTCGTTCTCTGGATCTTAGCTTTGTTTTTTGGAGTTATCTAAAAAGAAAAATTGATGAATGTGAGAAGGCGTGGAAAGGTCTCCGAAAGAGGGACTCCAGAATTTGTTAAAAGGATGTCGCCCAAATAACAAGTGTTAGTTCAATTTGATTATATGCCTGATGAAACGAGTACCGCTATATTTACACATTTGATCGAAAAAAATTCTGGTCATCAAACCATTTAACCGATTAACAAATTTAACGAGCAATTCCGACCATCGTAAATTTCAGATCTCTGAATTCTTTCCTTCGAAAGTGAGAGTACGAAGAGAATTTTCATGAGAATGTTACAATTTTTCTCGATCACGAATTCTTCATCACAACAGAGTTGTTCGTGACAACTTTTGTATCAAAGTTCAAAATGTTCAGACGTTTCAGCGGAACTATGGCACGTCGTGCCGATAGTATCAAACGTGAAAAAAACAATTAACAATATAGCTATATAGCACAAAATTTTATTGCTTAAATGAATATTCTGCGACCTATTTAAAACGAAAAAACAGTTGTTTCATTATTCTGAAGCCAGTTCCATAATTTTCATCTCGAGGCAGCTCTCCGCACCAATAACAAACAGTTACCCGATGTTCTACTTCTTAAACGTAGATAAATTATCTCGAAGGAACAAAGACTTCCTTGGTCCTAGCCGGGAGTAATTCTAACAAGGAACGTGTCGGAATTCTGGGAAGGAACTCCTTATTTCCATTTTATCCCAGATTATGTGCCTTATGGACTAGCTCACGAAGTCCAGGTTAGTTTATCAGGGTGGATTCTCTTGCCTGGTGGGAGTAATAAATTACTCCGAACGACAAATTGGGATTGAAACTAAACACACTCATATGTATTCTAGAAATGGAATGATTCATGTTTTATTCCGCCGTTTTTATATGAGTTTTCATTTGCTACATAAAGAAAATATTCGATTTACTGTGTATGAAGGACTTTTCGCCATAAAATGATTGGTATATATCATACAGGGTGTCCAGCGACCATTTCAGAGATACAGGGTGAATTTTTGTCAAAACTATACTTGTCGATTAGGTACTTCTCATTGGGTTAATATTTGGGAGCTTTTCAACACAACAAAAACTCGAAAAATCTCGAAGAAATTGATAAATTACCCGGGAATATATTGGAAAAAATGATGTTATACTGTTCTGTTTGATTCGAAATGTTTACTCTGTAATCTATGTTGAGATATGTAAAGAAGAATGCAAACCTTATATATGACAGTGTTGATTGTAACAGAGAATGTGTTCTCCTACTTAAGTGGTATAGTTTTTGAGTTCTACTTAAACGAGTGCTATATCGTTTTGCCCAAATGCCTGCCATTTCAGAATTTTGAGTTGAAAATGGTCTCAAACGATAGGCTTCGACTCTCTGATGATGAATTCGAGGTCAAATTCGATTTTGTCCGTGGGGCCGTCCGTTAGCACGATTACTTTCGAAGGTATTGTCCTAGAGACTTGAAATTTTCAGGGTGAGTTCGGTTTCCAAATGTCTCGGTTACGTTCGTTAACCAGCCAAATCGTATAGTGTGTTTCATAAAATATGGCCATTCAAAATTTTCGTTCCCCAATATCTAAGACAAAACGAAAATCATCGAAATGAAATGTTGCGGCCATATGCGAGATGCTCGTAATAAGCCTCATGCAAAATTTTGTGGCCATAGTATACATAGGACCATAGAGATTTCAATTGGAATATTGAAAAGAAGAAACTTCATATTTCTATAAAAAGATATCCAATTCGAGTTAAATTCATTTGTGTGTGAAGATTGATATATTTAATATGCATGCAAACTTTTGTGGCCATAGTAATAACAGAACCATAGAAAATTCAACTGGAATATTGAAACGAAGAGTCTTTATATTTCCATAACAGACCATGAGACCATGATGACAATGTACTATTCTTTCGTCTTCAGCAAGCTGAGTTTTTCGTCGTCGGTTTGGAATCCTCATTATGAATGTCATATTAAACGGTTAGAAAGTGTACTTACAGCATAAGTTTCTGAGATGTTTGTCATATCGAAATAATTTCCAAATTGTCAATCATGATTACTCTGACGCACAGCTAAGATTCGGTATGCTCACTTTAGAAGACCGGAGAAAAATTAGCGATTTCAGTTTGCTATATAAAATACTGAATGGAGTCCTTTCGATCCCTTCTCTTCTCCAGTCTATACATTTTAAGGTTCCAGAAAGAAAATTGAGATCTAAAGAGATGTTTGTTGTGCCCTTTCGAAGATTAAATGTCACCCAAAATTCGCCAATATGCAGAATCACGAAATCATTCAATTCAAGCCCTTTTAGTTTAGATCCCTTCAATGTCTCCTTCGCACAATTTAAAAAAAAATTAAAGCTCAATTTTTCATTGTAATATTGTAATATCCCTTCAATATCATTTTATTTTATGAAAGCTCTTGATTTCAAAAGAATATATATATAATATCATTTCATTGTTTTTTCTATACTTGTAATGTAACTACACTATTCTTAAGTTTAGCCTACAGGACTGTATGTTTTAAATATCAATTTATGAGTACTGTGTTGGGTTGAAATACCTGTTTGTATTCTTATTCCTAAATAAATAAATAAATAAATAAATAACAGGATATCCGATTTGAGTAAAATTCCTTTTGTGAAGGAAGACTTATATATTGAATTATCAAGCAAAATTTTGCGGCCAAAGTGTTAACGGAACCATAGAAAATTCAATTGGAATATTGAAAACAAGGATCTTCATATTTCTATAACAGGATATCCGATTCGAGTGAAATTTATTTTGTGAATGGAGACTGATATACTGAATGTTCATGCAACATTTTGAAGGATCATCAAAACCATAGAATTCAATTTTTTTCAATTATTTTTTTTACATATTTAATTTTTTGAGTAATTTTCAGAATATAATTTCGATTAGGCTGAGATTCTGCATTTATATATTTGGTATCAATCTCAAGTCCCATATAAAAGTTTGAGATAATAATCTTATTGCTCCTCGAATGAACAAGCGGTCAAAAGCTTTACTTTAGTGTTTGTTTGCATAAATTCGAAATTGAAGAAAATGTAATGGCATTCATCACCACCCATTCTTCGCACACAAAGAAAAAATATCTGTGCTTTTTGCAGAGAATTAGAACCTTAAAATTCATAATAATTACATGCCTGTCAGATAAACTGTTGCTCGAGCTGCTTCTGGTATGAAAAATATAAAATTCGAACTAAAGATAGAAGTTTTTTCTTTACTCATACAGAATATGCAGATACAATCCTGTTCATGGTTTTTGTTTTTCTTCAATTTTTTATACTCCACCATGAGCAAGACCACATTCATTATTGGCGTTCAATGTTGAACCAGGGAACAAATATAATACATAATTATTTCAAACATATAAACTATATAATTCGTCTATTGCATCATTGAAAATTCAGATATTTGTAAAATTCATGAAAGTTCATTGTTAGAACCTTGAGTATTTTCTGACAGGCGGTTTTGAACATTGAATAGAGATCAAAATAAATTGGAAAATTTTCTGTGTATCAATAATATGAAAGAATTCCTTACGAACACTGTAAATTTAAATAATGATTGAAATTGACCGTGTATACAAGGAAAAATTAGAGATCAGGTTTAGTAGATAATTTGTATGCCATGCATTCTAAATAGTGCGCGAAGAAAAGTGAAATAAGGAACATAATTCAATAATAATTTGTTTCTTCGACAATATTCAATAAGAATTCAATAAATGGATGAAAAATCATCATATAATTGAAGTTTTATTTAACAACCTCCGGCATAAATCCATCCACTTTGAATAAACTCTTTTAATTAGACCCTCTGTCTTGCATACGGATATAGTTGCGAAAATCTAGTGGAAACCTACTTGCAGAAATTTACCATAAGACTGCAAAGATAGACGATTGAATAATTCGAACACGCACCCTAAAATATGATAATTAATTAAATTATTCATAACCATTAGGAGGAGAGTGGGTTTTTTAAATCGATAATGAGTGTTTCCTTGAAATAATGTTTATTATTATATTCAACGCGTTATGAAAAAGCACGTAGAGCAGCTATTGTGGAACCGACGCATCCGCCATTTAGCATCATGCAAAAACTACTGGTGCCTTATAAAGTTTAATCAAAATTAATATGTTAATGAAGTCTACATAACACACGAACAATCATTTATCCTCCCAAATAAATCGGCTACAGAAGAAGATTTCCCTTTATTCACGGAAGACGAATAATTTGAAGAAAATTCTAGAGTAAAATGAATTATTCGAAAGTTTCAGATTGGACACCTTCGAACTCATGTTCTATCATTTTCGAAAGAGGATACGACCAATAGATCCAGGGATACTCTAAAATATTCATCATTTTACGAATGAGCATTCTGCAAATGCGTTTGACTTCATGTAAAAGGCTTTCAAAATTTTCGCGGGTGTTGTTCTGGTTCATGCTTCCAACATTCATCATCTTAAATCTAATCCTTCAGTATTTCTTTTGAACAAGTTTAAAAACATAAGGCATATCATCTGGTCGTTTAATGGTCGGATGAAGAAATAATATCAGGTGGATTTGCGAAAACACTTCGACAACAAAATGCTCATTTTTAATGATTTAGACAAAAAATTCGTATGAATCTAATAAATGGCATTGTGGAAATGTTCAAATTGCCGTTTATTCTTCTTCGATATGATTGATTGCGCAATATGTACGAATCATTGGAACTTTTAAACCTATAACCCATACCATTCGAAAAAATCGAGTCGCTTTATTTACGAAATATTTTTATAACTGATATTCATGCACCTTTCCGAATTGGTGCTCAGTATGACACTCTAAGAGTTATTTCAATTAGAAATGCAGAGCTCAACGCATTTTCTGCGTTATAGTTCCTTTCCATATAAAATTATTCGATAATTTTGAATATCCTAATGTAATAGTTATTTAATCAACTAGGTTATTAATGACAGCGACTAATGCGTTCCCTCTGCTCACGCATTGATAGTTCAAGATCAATAGTCGCTAGATTGATAAACGAGCTGGTTACAAGATTTTTCCGTCGACCCCATTATGAACTGAGAATAAACTTTTTGACTGAAATACATTCTTATCTTTGCACAAGACATACATTTGGCATAATAAAATTTTGATGGTTCCATGTTCCCGTACAGTTTTGACATCATACTCGTATTGCTGCTGAATGCTTTGTGTTCGGTTGCCCTTGACAATTGCACATTAGGATAGCATGAATTGAACATTAGAATGGGCCATTAATGTTCAATTTTGTATACAGTAAAGTCGCCTTTTATTTCGAGGTCGACGGAAGAATACATTACAGCAAATGGAAAATTTGAAATAAGCGAGCAAATAATTCCAGTTTTTAGGTCCATATCAGATGCTATAATATATTTTATTTTTGAAGTAGGGCAAACTGATGATAATTCATAAAACTTCTTATCCCATTAAGAAACTTTTAAAAAGCGTCCTCAATTTGTTGAGATTGGCTAAGTGGGACCGATATAAATTTCTGCTTCGGACTTCTATACACGATTCTTTCTCAGTTTATTCGCTGCAACTTCAGTATTTATTATATCATTTCAACAAACTTTCATTATTGAAGAGATGTCCGGCAGTCGACAATTTCCTATCTCTTCATCCGAGGCGATGATGAATAGTCGGATAAAACTAGAAGAATGTAACGGAAAACGATCCGCGTCAAAATGGCGATACTATTCATTACATTCACAGTTACTATCGAGAAAATTTATGGCCTTCGATTAGACGTAATTGAAAATCAATCGATGTTACATTTTATGAACACGTATAATATGAAGTAATCTTATTACATGAGTTTTTATCGGAAAGCTTATAGAGTTTGCCCTAGATATTTTCGAAGAACATGGTGTAAAATATATAATATTTTCACGAATACATTAACTAGTGTTTAAAATATCTTTTGAATGGAACGAAGAATATTATTATGTAAGAATTTTTGATTACTTCAATCCCGTTGCACAGGAACTAGACACCGTAGCGACTTGAAGTATTTGGCATTTTAAGTTTCTCGAAAAAAGATAACATGACATGAACCGGGGTGTCAATTCTCAGGATCACTCGTTCGACGAACGTATGTTCGTAACATTTTGAGCGTAGAGTTTTGGAAATTGTAATAATTATATCCGATATTCCCGAGCATATCGTCAAATACTCGTTCCGACAAAAGTGTTCATTTTGAATGCATACAGGGTGGCCGGACGATTGACGTCCAAAAGTAAAAAACAGGTCCCTCGTCTCATGGGGTATTCAAATCACCCCCATGTATTTTATGCGATTTTTCACGGTTTCCGAGTTATGAATTTTTTATGAACTTTTGAGAACTTTCAACTTGACCATATTAAAAAAGATATTAAACACTGTTGAGTACCATTTTTTATTAATGATTCTGAAAGCTGAGTGTTGAGCGCAGTTTTTAAGCCCACTGAGAAACCATGAAGTAGCCTGTTTACATTTTTAATTTAAATTTGAAAATTTAGATCATGATCCAAAATACGTAACTTTTTCACTTGAGACCAACATTTCTATAATTTTTATCAAATTTACGATGCTGGTTATTTTATGTATAAAGTACATTTCATGGCGATTTATTTACCAAAAATATATCAGAAAACTCTTGTATTTTTTTTTAATATCATTTTTAATATGGTCAAGTTGAAAATTCTCAAGAGTTCATAAAAAAATTTATAACTCGGAGACCGTGAAAAAACGCATAACATACATGGGGGTGATTCGAATACCCCATGAGACGAGGGACCTGTTTTTTTCTTTTGGACGTCAATCGTCCGGCCACCCCGTGTAATTATCACAATTTCCAACAATCCACCCGGGTCTGGCGATTGAACTGTCCATCTATAAAAATTCAAAATCTGTGTCAATTTTCATTTTATGTATTCCTTCGCTTTTTTGCATATGAATGCAGAAAGTTCAAAGTTTTTATTATGTGCTGTTCCGAAGGTCTTTGGCCTTCACGACGAGCTTGAGACTCTTTCTGAACGAGGCGCACGCTGCTCGAATGACGTCCTCACTCAAACAGCTACATTCTCGCGCCAGGGACAACTTGAGAGATTTCTTATGAAGTGTGTTTATTAGAACAAACCTAGGCCTGTATGCAGAAAGACCTCGGTCGGTAGCCCTTTGAAGGTTTTCAGTAAAGTTTTTTTCTCCTTCCTAGGCCTGTAAGATACCCCAAACACAGTAATCGAGCAGGTTCATATCTGGCGAGGTCGGCGGCCACATGCCACGATCGATCGAAACTGGAACGTTCGATCTCAACCAATTTTGCCTGCCATTTGCTTGTTTTGTGGGAAATCCAAAGCTTCTAACCTAATGTTTTGCGTGCCTACAATATAAACTCAGGCCTCAAAATCTTGTCTTCGTAGATTTGTGCGTTTATCTTGACTTCGTTGCGACCTATTTGTAGAAAAACGAACGGAGAACTCCCTTTTCCTCCGTTAAACTCGAATAAACTGGTGACAGCTCCTACCAAACAGTTTTTCCACCTAGAAACCAATTCTATTTCAAAATTGCGCATTTCTGATTGGTGGAAATTACGAGGTAAATAGTCGGCATCATTTCCACTATTTTGAAAATTATTATTGGAGTTAAATTTCACAATTTCTTTTGGAAAATTAGAAAGTTTACAAAATTGTTTGGAATAGTCTAAAAAAAATGTCATTCCAAAATCTGTTCAGAACTGATAATATTCAAAATTTTGTTTTGGCAGTTTTAGACGTCTGAATAATATATCATATGAGCTCGTTAAAAAGCCAAAATGGTACACAAACGTTTTTGAAGACAAAAAAATAATCATGTAATTAACCAGTCCTGTGGAAACAAAAGAGAATTTGGTTGAAATTCATGTACGATCTGAATGCACAAACGGTCTGAAATTATTGGCGCCAAGTCATTTCTTTTCTCTGATTTGTTGATAATTTCTGTGCGTAGAAAAGTGATTCTACGAGCAATTAATCCATGTATCGAATTCCAGAGAGTTTACGTCGGTGATAATAAAACGAAAAAAAACATCACAAAGCTAGCAAGAGTCAGAGCCGTTCCTAGGATATATGCCGCCCGCGTCATGTTAAGTTTTTACCGCCCCTATAGACAGGGTGACTAAAGACAGAAACTGTCGTGGTCTCCCTTATCCAAAATTTAGAGTTTCAGGGATTCCAAGATACTTATTGTTTATGTATTTTTCGTGAATTTCCGAGTGCTATTAGTTTTTCTAGTACCATTCTGATTTTTTTATTCTCATGACTATAGTTGGTTACCGAATAATCTTCCAAAAACTGCTTTTGTTGTAATCGTTATTCAGAACGCATGTGTTGATGTAAATGTACAATTAAGCATAGCCAGCTATTATTTGTTTAATATTATGATTATCTCTGAATAGCAAAAGTATGAATCTCTCAAAGAACTTCAATTGCTTAATATGCGTTGAAACGCTGGTCCAATCTGGAAATAGTTCGATTCAGGAATGGTTACGGGATAAGAAACAAAGGATGACTTTCCAATATTTTTTGGTTCTAGGTTTGATGAATTTCGCTAGAATTACTCCAAACAACCAGATGCTCCAACTTTTTCCTCCACGATGCTTTCTCACTTTTTCTTTCTTGTAAAAATCCCCGTGTTTTTCTTTATTACTCATCTAGTTATCAGATAAAAACAATAATAATAATCAGTACCTATTATCTAAAAAAAATAGTTCTGAACTTCTTCAGTTCTTGTAACTTATATTTCCAATATAACGATTAGCGAACGGTCCTTTTCCATGTACTCTTGTGTTTTGAACCAGCAAGAACTAGACGGGCTAATCAATTTAATATCTTATTCCCGATTTCTTGTGTGGCGAAATAAAAATACGTTTTTGTCGCCAAAACTAACAAATCTGAAAATTTTCCTGAATTGTGCAAAGATGATACACTCTTATATTCGGAAATTACTCCGCCCTTGCACTTGTAGCACTTCAAAATGAAATTGCCCAACTCCAACCCAATTTCCAAGCGAGCAACAATCTCAACAGAGACAAAAACGCGTGAAAACGTTTATTGACGGCGGTGTTCGGCAACTCCTCAAAAAATAAGATGATCCTGTATCGCAATACTACATAGTGCCAAACACTACTATTTATTCGTTTTCTGGGATTTTTTTTCTTAACACTTGACTTCTAGATTTACATAGGTGAAATGCTGTGTGTGTTAAGAGTTTATGAGCTTCTGTAGACTTCAATTGAAATAAATTATGGACATGCCACTAAAACCTACACAGTTTACAATGTGCCGAGAAGTTTTATCGTAAAATATATATTTTATGTCCATTTTTCACTATGTACCCTTATTACATCATGCCATTTTTTATGTCTATATTCGAGCCTTTTTACTGGACTATTTGTTGGGTAAATTGACCCCAAATGAGTTGCACTATTAAACTATGCCTTTTCAAGGGGTTTCAGGTAGTAACTCCAAAATTGCAAACATTGAAGAAATTGATATTTTACCTGAAGCTTGTGTTTTGTTGGAATATTTTCGAAAGAATACCATGGTATCTGTATTCATAAGAAAAATAATGAGGCAAACAATAGAAGATGAAATTGAATTTGAAAAAATCACTTATGACTATTATTGCAACTGTGACTGTTTTTCCGAAAAACAACAAAAAAGGGTTTCACGAGAGATAGTAGGTGAAGCCTTGGATGAACTTAAAATCAGGCAATGAAAGCCATGAGTCTAAATTATTTATATATAGGTAAAAAATGTATGTTCATTCATTTGTTTATTATAATCTTACCATTCATTAAATCTTTGAATACAGATAAAGAGTAATAAACATATTTATTATTGAGCAATTCAAAAGAAAAGATATATTAGTTTGCACCAATTTATCAAATTAGACTGAAAAATGTTGTGTTATTGGACCCGACTCGACATTTCTACGAAAAGCCACGAAGACGAAATGCCCACGTTTCAAGCCTGAAATAGGCACCAAAATAGTCCAGGCGCATGCGCAGTTCGTTGAAATTTCAGGCGGAATCGGTCAAGCCGACAAAAAGGCACGAAAAAGGCATGATGTAATAGGAGTTAAAGTAAAGGGACAGGGTTGGCTGCCGCCTGCGTGCAGGGCACACGCTGCATCCCCGGTAGGAACGGCCCTGGTAAGAGTTGCAACGCCGCAAATGTATCAGGTGTATAAAACGTTATATTTCCAGCCATTAGAATGCAATTAAGTGTGTCACAACACAACACGTTACGGCATCTACTTGAATAGCAAGATGATGTATTCTTTGCTTGTATGCGTCTTCTTCCTTTCTGAGGACGTTGAAAGCCATTATGTCAAAGCGGTCTGTCATAGTATCTTATTACGCCAACAAACAGGAGCGAAAAATTGTGGTTATTATAATAACCACTTCAATTGACAGCCATACGGTATTTCAAGACGTGTACACCTCGAAGTGTTGAATAAATTTATGCGTTTGTAGGTCAATATGTATTAAGAGTACTTCCGCATCTGCTGCAATTATTAGTACAACGTGACGAATGAGTGTGATGAAAATTGAAGTAATCCTTGATGTGATATCGGAAGCTTTAGCACGCTTTTTCATATTCGGAAAACGATCGTTCAAATTTGAGTTTTCAAAAAGGTATCGGATTCATTCTATTCATTTATAAGTTCACCTTTTCCTAGTTTTGAAGTCGTTACTGGGGAGGTTATCGTATTTACGGAATATGGCCGTACAGAATTTTGAGAAACCACATACAAAATTTCGACCCGATCGGATTATTAACCTCCAGGTTGACCTAATTGTCGATCTATTTCTTATGAATAACTTAATTTTGTATGTGAAAACGAAGACCCATATAATCATTTTTAGTTTTGAAACTATTCAGGAAATAAACATTCAGATGTCCATTACTCGAAAATAGTTGTCCGATTTGGTTCATAAACGAACTAAATCGATATATTCCAAGCCCACATTTATTCTCAAATTTTCAAATCAGTCGCGATGTTGCATTTATCAGATTTTCCATAAGAGAGAACTTCACACATGTTTAGCACAAGTCCCTACATCCTGATGGATCGCCTAAAATGGGTACGTTCAGAAGCACTCAACTGTTGGCATAAAGCAAAAATCAGCTGAGTAGAGTTGAGTTTCAGCGGATGAAAATCTTCTGAACGCTTCGCTGAGTGATTAACAAATCTGACATATCATGATACATAACCTTATTTTTTTATTCAACAACAAGTTGTTTTCTTCGGACAGACCTGAATTGTAGCCAGACAATACTTTTTTGATAAACATTTTCGAAATACGCCGGTAAACAAAATACTCCTTAATAAACTTCAACTAAAAACCCTAAACATAAACAAATCACCAAATAATAGGTAAATGCGCATGTCTCAGCGGTCAGATGAGTTATAAAGCGTAAATTTGTACCGCTGCCAGAAATCGACATCTGCTGAGAAACATCGCTTTGTCAGCGATTTTACTGAACGCTATCGCTTTCTCAACTTACTCAACTGTTGCCAACAGTTGAGTGCTTCTGAACGTACCCATTGATTATCCAGTTTGGAAAATATTCGCAATGATCATAGCTCGAAAACTGAAAAAGTCTGTCATCAAGTTATGAATTTAATTTTTAACAGGTCCATGAAAACACAGTTAACATAATCATATGAAATTTCGTGAAAACCGAAGAGCAGAAACCTTCAGAATTATTCGGCATATTCGCAGAAATTTGAAGTTCAAACATGTAACTTCGATGATATGAGGTGGTCAGAATAGCTGATCTCTGAATGAGGTGGTCAGAATAGCTGATCTCTGAATTAGAACCTTTTAACCCTTAGAGATAGATAGAAAGAAATGAATGGTACATTGCGGTTATCTTTTTTCGAGAACATCATAATGCCGTCAATCGCATTGCTCTTTCTTCCTTTGTTTTCGATTTATAAGCCAAAGTTTCAATTTGGGCTATTTCAACACTGGTCAATATCCTCGTTCCTGTTTGTGCTATGAACATGAAACATAAACATTACAAATAGGTACAATTTCTTGGTAGAAATCCAGTGGGTTTTTCTGATTTTTTCTAAGTAGCTTCCATTCTGATCTATTACATAAACTTATATTTTTCTTATAGAATCAATAATTCAGATATAATGAAAAATTCAAATCATTCAATTTTTGTAGTCCAAATCACAGAATAATATCTACGCATGGTCGTTATTATTCTTTCGTTGAATAATTTATAATACTTTTTAATTTCGAAGAAATGTTAGTTAGAAGAATTCGGTTCAATTATTGGCGGCATTATGGCAAAATAAGAACATTACGAGAAGTAGGATATGTATAAAATAGAAGGATATTCATCCCACCATCATATCTGAATTAATGTTATTATACAACTGAAAATTTTCACGGCGGTTTTGTATATGTGTATCAATTATATCAAAATGAGTGGAATCATTTGTAACCACAAAAGAATGAGGACGATAGTTCTTAAGATATTTAAATTCGAAGTATATCATTTCTGATATTAAACGAACACATCAAAGATTATGAAAAACGCGAAAAGAATATGGTAGGTTTTTTTGGACTATTTGTTTTGAAATGATATTTGGGTTGCTTCCATCATTTGTATTTTAGAAACAACATTTCGGCCAGCATTCGACAACCGTCGTAAGGAAAATACTTGAAACTTGCAACTTTCAGAAGAGCCACTCGTACGTTAATCATCAAAAATATTTGTCATTTTTAACAGTTTTCTGAGAACAATCATCGATGAGATTGATCTATTTTTGAATTGAATCAGTTGTCCAACAATTCACTGTACCTTATTACAGATGGATCTTTCATTTTGCAGCCGAGATTTCTCTACTTTTGATATTATAAAATCTCATAGTCTTTATTCAGAGCATGCTGAGAAAGCTTTGATTTGTTCCCCGTTGAGATAATTTTTTATGTTCGTTGATTCGAATGACATTAAGTTTTTCCTATATGGGCTCTACCACACTCACAAGTTACTTCCAATGTGCAGTTTATAGTAAGTTTATTTGCATAATCAGGTTTCAGTTTACTTAGATTAGTCCTGATAGTATAGATAGTCTTGAATGCTGTTCTCACATTGTAATTATTTCAAAAATCAGAATATAATAGTGGCAAATTTAACTAATTTAATACCTGATAATGAAAACCAACCTACCAAAAATTACATCCTGAAACTTGAAAGTTTTAGTATTTTCCTGACGACGGCTGGCCGAAACGTTGAATACAAGAAGCCAAAATGATAATAATAATAATAATAAATAATAAAGCTTTATTTTACAAACAGTAAAATCCCAATTATAGGGAAAAGAAATATATGTTACCTGTTACAGTTCAAAAATTTACACCATAAAAATATAAGAAAGGAATTATAATTATAATATATATAAACATATGCAGCCTTTGCTCAGAAAAGACCGAAACCGAAACACACGATATGAAATTCCAACATTCCACTAAACACAGACTCAAGTCCTCAAACTAACTAAACATATTCAACTCCAGTCTGTCAGCACTTCGACATATACTATAAACAGGGCAACGTTCGAATATATTTGTACGAGCCGTAGGTAGATAAAACACCTCCCTAGATCTCGTTACCAATCTTGGAACGTTCAAACTCATTTTGGAGAGCATATATGGGCAGTCTATTCTATAATTTAAAAGTCTTAGAGCAAACCTGGCACATTGCTCCTCACGCCTCGCAAGAAGGGATGATATCCTCACTTCACTCATAATATTTGACAAATCCGCCCCACGCTCAGGAAACCTTCCAGTACTCCTAAATGTTACATATTTGAAAAACTTTCTATGTATGCGCTCCAGTGGTACAAGGTGACAATTGTAGATGGGAAACCAGATCAAACTGGCATATTCTAGTTTACTGATCACGTATGTAAAGTACAAGCTTCTGAGACTCGATAGATCTTCAAATTCTGCAGTTGATCTGAGCACAAATCCCAATGTTCTGCTAGCCCTAGTACATATTTCTTCGATATGGGGAATGAAACTGAGCGTAGAGTCGAATAAGACTCCAAGATCATGAATCTGATCCTTTACATTTATCAGCTGTCCTGCCATATGATAGCTGAAAGTAAGTGGTTGCGATTTCCTCGTGAATGTGATGCTGAACATTTTTCCATATTTAGTATCAACTTGTTACGCAAACACCACTCGTGCATATATTCCAGGCTTGATTGAAGGAGTAATTGATCCAAAGCATTAAGTATTCTTACTTAGAGTTTGAAGTCATCTGCGAACGCTAACACTGGACACTTCAGGGAAGTTAGAAGATCATTCATATAGATTATGAATAACAGTGGTCCCAAGTTGGATCCCTGCGGTACGCTACAAGAGAGAATATACTCAAATGATTTAAACCCGTTGTAAAACACATAATTGACTCTTCCCTTCAAATATGACCTCAGAAGTCTCACATATCCAGGACTCAGACCAAAAGATGACAGCTTCTTCAGGAGAATACCATGATCAACCGAATCGAAAGCTCGCGACAAATCAGTATATACTACATAAACCTGACCCCCAACATCCAAACATTCCGCGATATATTGAGAATTCGTAGCCAAATTGGTCACAGTAGATCTTCCCTTTACAAATCCATGCTGTCAAGTAGATATACAGGGTGACTGGTGACGTAAGGGACAACGGCTAACTGGAGAATGAGGACCTCAAACTGAATGAGGATTGGGGGTTTAAATGTCCTATAAGGCTATTAGTTTCAAAGATACAGGGTGTTTTTTGCAAAAGTGCTAAAAATATAAACTCCCATATCTTCGTCAATATGGCAAATTTTTCGCTGATATTTGGCAAGCTTGTTACTATACATATTCTCCGTCAGATCGAGAAGAAAAATTCCCAAAAATTGCAGGTCCGTATTCAAAATTTCAATTTCCGTGTCAGGTTAGAAGTATCACTCGGTATATGAGATAAAAAAAATTTAATTGGAAAGTTGGAATCTTCAAGAAACACTGAGTAAAATCTGTTTTTAGTTTGAATGGCACAAATTTTGTATAGTTTTTATGATATGTTGAAAGTCGAATATTACAATTTATTCATATAATTCAAGAAACATACTATTCCTAATAGAAAAAACACTGAATTTGAGATGCTTAAATAATCCTGATGCATTTTGAATATTCCTTCACATCTTGAACTCCTTTTTTATTAATTTTTTATCAATATTATAAGAAAATTAAAAAAACAATAGAAATACAAACAGAGGAACAGTAGCACATATGATTCATAAAAAATCAAATAAACAAATGCTCGATATGCGAGAGCTATTCCCCTCACACACTTAATGACTCTTTTGAACAATTGAAGTACTTTTTATATCCACAAGATGAAAAATTATACTCTTGATAGAACAGAAACACTGGATTTCAGCTCGAGAAAAGTTTGACTTTCTTCTCAGAATCCCTGAACAATAATCCATCACACATTTATTCTTCAATGAAATAATGTATGAATTTGAGGACTTATTTTCCTCTAATATGTACTTAGGTGTAGCAACTTCATCTTCTTTTGAGAAGCATATGAATTTCTTTAGTAAACAGAATATTAGGGAAACAAGTGATTTTTTAGAATAAGAGGTTTATTATTCATTATAAATAAAATACATCCTACTACACAGAGTAGGCTTATTTCAAAAAATGACGTTTATATTCATACATTCATTGATTGTGAATTATTGGGAATTGTGTCGTTTGTTTATCTACTGAAAAATGCCTTCAATATTCACGAATGAAGAATATGTAGGTGATACTTGTTTTTGGATTGCGCAAAATGAACGGATATAATATTTGGTCTCAGAATAATCCTCATCTCAAAAGAGAAAGAAATCATTAGAGTTCAAGAGAGGCAATGAATGCGTTGAAGCAAATTGCTCTGATTTCGAGCATTTGCTTAGTTGTTTTCTCATGAATCATTGCATTATTTAATAGAAGAATACATTTTTTTGAAAGAATAAGTATCAGATGGATTATCGTTCAGGCGTTCTGAGAAGAAAGTCCAACTTTTCTCGAGCTGAAATATAGTGTTACTGTTCTATCAAGAGTAATTTTTCATCTTGTGGATATGAAACGTACTTCAATTGTTCAAAAGAGCCAATAAGTGTGTGAGGGGAATGGCTCTCGCATATCAAGCATTTGTTTATTTAATTTTTTATGAACCATATGTGCTACTGTTAATCTTTTTGTGTTTGTATTGTTTTTTGAGTTTTTCTTATAATATTGATAGAAAATTTAATGAAAAAGTATTTCAAGATGTGAAGGAATATTCAAAATGCGTCAGAATTATTTAAGCATCTCAAATTCAGTGTTTTTTTCTTTCAGGAATAGTGTGTTTCTTGAATTCAATATGAAAAAATTGTAATATTCGACTTTCAACATATCATAAAAACTTTAAAAAATTTGTGCCATTCAAACTAAAAACAGATTTTTACTCAGTGTTTTTTGCAGATTTCAATTTCCCAATTTAATTTTTTTTATTTTATATACCGAGTGATATTTCTCACCTGACACGGAAATTGGAATTTTTGAATACGGACCTGCAATTTTTGGGAATTTTTTCTTGTCGATCTGATGGAGAATATGTATATTAACAAGCTTGCCAAATATCAGCGAAAAATTTGCCATATTGACGAAGATATGGGAGTTTATAGTTTTAGCACTTTTGCAAAAAAACACCCTGTATCTCTGAAACAAATAGCCTTATGGGACATTTAAACCCCCAATCCTCATTCAGTTTGAGGTCCTCTATCTCCAGTTAGCCGTTGTCCCTTACGTCACCAGTCACCCTGTATATGAGCTGACATTGAAATAAATATGCCCGTGAAGTTGTAACTCCTCGTACACCTTGGCGAAATTAGACAAAATGGAAATTGGTCTGTAATTATTAACTTGTGATTTGTCTCCCTTCTTGAATATAGGTACCACACGAGCTCTCTTCCATCGGTTAGGAAATGTGGAGGTCCTCAAACTCAGGTTTATTATACGATGCAATGGTACGGCCAACACCCACTACAGACCTTCACTACAAATGACGGTATAGCATCATCTCCGGCCGTTGACTTGTGGGGAAACTTGGACATGGCATTGTAGATATCTTCCTCAGAAATTAAAGGCTTCGGAACTGGTGGTAACTGAGTGAATTCGTCAAGTTCACTCTCCTCCTCAACAGGCGCCGTAGGTACCATGCCGGAAAAATGTTCTGCAAATAGATTAACAATATTCTGTGGACGCTCGTGGGAGGTTCCGTTTCATACATTATTCCTGGAATCCTGGTGGTTCCCTGTTTCTGGTTAATGAACTTCCAGAGGTCAGATGGACTGGACCTAAGATTAGCCTGTATGTTGGTTAGGTATTGATTGTACGCTGAGGATATTTCCGTTTTCACTAATGATCGTAGACGTCTGAACTCATCCCGGTATCTCGAGTCTCGAGTTGACAGCCATTTCGAACGATAAAAGCTCTTTAGTTGAATATGACGTTTAATTTCCGAAGAAAACCATACAGGATAACTACGGCCACCAGAAGTGACCCTCCTACGAGGCACATATTCATCAAAAAATTGGTACAATTGGTTATAGAAACAATCCAAAGCACTGTCGACCTGATCGAACTCATCTAACACTCTCCAGTCAAATTCACCAATTGACGATAACAATCCCTCAAAATTAGCTTTTTTGAAGTCATAAGAAGTGTGATCTTCTTTCTGAAAATTAATTTGACTCTGCTGGGTAGGATGCTTCAATAAAATATTCAATGCAGGGTGATATGGATCCTCAGGGACAAAGGGAGCATCGCAGCGGTCGACAAACACATTGAGAGTATCCGTTCCGCACCTCATTTACTTGTCTTAGCCTCAGAATGTCACAGAAATGACACAAAATCATATCTTTGGGACAGCCGCAGCCACCCTGTCTAAAATTTGGAACGTTAAAATCACCACGATTAGAAGAGTCTCACTCAGAAACCGAAGTTCCAGAGCTGATGTGAAAGTTTCGAGTTGAAAAGCCGATACGTCAGGTGGTACATAGACCGCACAAATAATGAAGGGAGACGAAACATAACACCGGCACAGCACAACATCTATAAGTGGCACGAGATCCCTCAGAAACTTACTATCGAGTTCTTCAAACTTTAAACTGTCTGCAAATGCAAGCAGGACACCACCACCACGAGATCTATTAACATTTAAAAATTGTCTATCACCACGAACAATGCTGTAGCCCGGTGGACAAACTTCTCCATCAAGGACAGACTCACCAAGCCATGTTTCACTAACACAAACTACTTCATTTGAACACTCACACAATGATTTGAAAAACAGTGGTATTTTGGTATTGAGTCCCCTAGTATTTTGATAATACAAAGTTATAAACTGAGATTGATCTTGAGCACGACTAGAGGCAAGATCAGCTGGGGCAGACCTGTTGGTAAGCTTCAGTTTTCCGATGCCGAGCCAACGATTGTTGGTACGCCACCCATATATTTTATTCTCAAGTTCGACTCGCCCTCGAACTGGCGGCGATCTAGTTCCGATTTAACAGTTTTAAAAACTGATATCTGCTGACGTGTTCTATCGGGGGAAACCGACAAATGTGCGAATTCTTCCTTGATTTTGATCTTTTGAACTTACGCATAATAAGTGGAACATACTCGGCGGTGAATAAACGCATCCGTATGGGTCGAGAACGTACGTTCTTCGTCGGATCAAAAAAAATCAAAAAAATGATAAAAAAAGCACAAATAAAATTTCTGAAAATGTTCCATCATCGAAAATTTTAAGCCAGTTTGTGTATCTGTAGTTCTATAGAAGGATATCAAACGAAATACATCAGTAATAAACCGTTTCATTGAAAACGGAAACCTTTCGATATCGTTCATGTAAACCGAGAGAGCGTGCGAGTGAAATTCCAGGAAACATAAGCGACAATCGATACGAAAGAATGAAACGTGCATAAATCGAACAACTTCGGGGTTATCAATCGGCACCCCTTGACCTTTTCGTTCGTATCAATTGTCGAGCAAGGATTCCCTTTTTTACGAACTGAAAGTTTTCCCAGGAGTGGAGACAACAAAGGAATCTATCAATTTTGATCTTCTTTAATATTCCATGGGAAGGTTCAAGGAGTTTTCGATCTCAAGGGTCGTACTTAAAGTTGAAGAATGAATAAAATACGGAATAAGATTCTCTCAGCCGTTTTTTTTTAAAGAAGCGTGAATGTAAATGTCTTTGGTACAATCATCTGTTGATCCTACGAATTGCAAACAATACGAAAATGGTTTGGAACGTTCAGGCTTAATACATAGCTCAATCATATCCAAATTTAAATAAGTGATCACTTTCGAACGGAAACAGCTAGAGTTTGGATTTTGAGTGAACCTAAGGCATCTTATTAAATTGAATCCGTTATTTGGCTTCATCAATTTTGCCAACGCCAAAATTCACTGAATTTATAGGGCGATAAATCTCTGGCCGAATAAATGAGAAATGGCCTTATATCATGGGTCTATACAGGGTGTCCCAAAACTGGACGTCAACCCGAACCGCGTGAAAGGGCAAGTAATGCTGGTTGTAAGAAAAATATAAGTTGCATTATTTTGAAGAAATAGGCATTTGAAAAAACACGCAAAATTCAACATCATGTGACAGTCTTTTCACTCCTGTTGCCACAAATATCAACTTTTTTCAACTTTTATATTTATCCATTTTTTCGAAACATTTTTTTCCCAGAAGATGGATCGGACGTTCGGGTCCAATCTCGTGGCCGGCCCGTTCACCGGACTTGAATCTATTAGACTTTTTTAACTGGGAAGCAGTTAAAGAAAAAGTGTATTAAAAGGCAATCGTAAGCGAATTTGAACTACGGCAGCTACAATTTACCAAGTATTATACCATTTTGGAATCCTCAATAAATGCGCCAACTTTTGACAAAACATGCAATTGTTTATTCTGAATTTTTTTCTGAGAAGTTAGCCCTTTTTTTATAAGACCTAGAGTAGTTGGTATCAAAATTTTGATTGCAGTTCAGACAAGCATTACACAGGGTTACACAGCAAGAAAAAATAGTTGGAAAAAGTTGATATTTGTGGCAACAGGAGTGAAAAGACTGTCACAGGGTGTGGAATTTGCGTGTTTTTTCAAATGCCTATTATTTTAAAATCATGCAACATTAAACAAACTTGACTCAATGTCACCTCCTATTTTTCTTGATTCTCAGAAAATTTCTTGAAAAGCCCTGACTTTAGGAAAGAAACTTTCGCAAGCTTCTTCATATTAGAAGAACGATCACTGAAAACTTATCAATCTGAAAAATATTATATATCTGATTTTACTCATAAATGAATTCGACTGTTCTGTTCAAATCCTTAACTTACCTAAAATACCTAGAATATTGGACATTTTGACGTTAATTTCGGAAGTTTCTATTCATGTTCAGTCACCAGGCGATAATTTCCGATGTAAACAACTAGAAATGTTTAAATTTTTAAGGTAGGAATATTGAGAACACACTAAACCGGAAGAATTCTATTTTTCATCACACATAATTCATTATGTGAAAATCGTATCCACTCCATGATCCAGAAAGCCTTATTATCCTACGATTTAAAAAATCTAAAAGCCTTACGTCGCCTTCCGAATTGGCATAAACATTCTTTAGCAAATTGAGGAAATATTTCTTGGCTTCAGGACTGTGGGTTGAATTATACACACTTTTTAAATTGCCGACGTTTCGATCCTTTTTGGATCTTCTTTAGGGCTGCAAGAATTTTTTTATTCTTAGTCTTGAGTGTAGAACTTTGTGTAACTTAAACTTTACGATGTACAAACTTAAACGAATCCGACACAATAACAAACGAGCAAAGTAATAATTTGTGTATTGTTGTATTCTTGGAGCGATTAGAACAAAATATCCGATCCAATTAGTTCTGAATGGGATTAAAATCAACTTTTGTAGCATTTGTATATTTCCTGTTATAATATTGTACAAAACAAATAAAAACAGAATCTGATTGTGTCAACCATTTGATTATGAGATTCTTGTTGACATAATAAAATTTCTATGTTCCTATGTTCTAGTAGAGTTGTGAAATTTACTCGTATTGCTCCTGAATGCTTTCTTTGTGTTCGGTTGCACATGACAAAAAAATGGGTCATTAATGTTCAATTTCGTAAACACGATCACCTTTTATAGTGGGATCGACCGAAAATAGTTATTTAATAAACTAGGTTATTAAAGACAGCGACTAATGGTCAAGATATTTTAATGCGTGAGCGGAGCGAACGCGTTAATAGTTCGAGACCATTAGTCGCTCGATCGAGTTTATTACAAGATTTTTCCGACGATCTTAACATGAATAGTGTATAAATTCTTGATTAAAATACATTCTCAATTCGCACAAAACATACATTTGACGTAATGGAATTTCTATGTTCCTATGTTCCGGTAGAGTTTTGACATTTCTCGTAGTGCTTCTGAATACTTTGTGTACGGTTGCCATGAGGATTGCACATTAAAATGGCTAAAAAATTGAGCATTAAAATGGGTCATTAATGCTCAATTTCGTACACATTAAAAGTACCTTTTATTTCGAGGTCGGCGGAAATATTTATTTAATCAACTAGGTTATTAAAGACAGCGACTAATGGTCAAGATATTTTTTAATGCGTGAGCGGAGCGAACGCGTTAACAGTTCGAGACCATTAGTCGTTAGATTAATAACCGTGTTGATTACAAGATTTTTCCGACGATCTCAACATGAATAGTGTATAAATTATTGATTCAAATACATTCTTATTTTGCACAAGACATACATTTGACAGCATGGAATTTCTTTTGTTTTTTTAGTTTTGACATTTCTGGTAGTGCTTCTGAATACTTTGTGTACGGTTTCCATTAGGATTGCACATTAAAATGGCTAAAAAAATGAGCATTAAAATGGGTCATTAAAGCTAAATTTCGTACACATTACGATCACCTTTTATTTCGAGGTCGGCGGAAAATGTTCTTTCATGCATGCGTATCTACAGAAATGGTAACTAAAGAGCCAATCTACAAATATTCATTATTATCATTTCGGACTGTTTTCGAAACTAGAAAATAAACGATAATGAATTTAAATTTTTTTAACAGTCGATATTGAACTTCAAATGAATATACTGCGTTGAGGAAACCTAAAGTTAAGGGTAAAATGAATAATTTTCACGTAGGGTAGGGCGATAAACGATTAAAGTTTGAGAAGTTTTCACTCTTTAAGCCATCAATGAAAATTTATCTTCCTATTAATTTTTCATTCTGATGGATAGCGGAAGGAATTTGGCAGCATTAAAATATTTATTATCGTTTTTAACGACCTTAGTAGCTCGCGATCGTAATTCAAACATAAAATATTAGATGACGTTTGCATATTCCAGAAGAATAACGAACATCTCACGTCTTGGCCGTTAGAGTTCTGTTGATTTGAAAGGACGCTTAACTATTTTAAACCGAAATTATCCTTCATTATGGCCAATAAGGTTTTAGAGCATTGTCAGATTGTCACGCTTCCCACTAATCATCAATCAGTTTTGGCAGATTCAGATTAATTTCGAGAGCGAATCGATTCTGAAAATTCAGAAAGCTGTGCATAAAGTAATATACCCCATTTTTATTTGAACTAGGTATGTGCTAAAATCGAAAAAGTTCAGTGGGGACTGAAACCGTTAAGCTGCATGTACACAGATACTTTTACTTTCATAGAACAGAATTCGAATTATCAAAATAATAATTAAAAGAAACATGAAATACAGTTTTTTTCAGGTAAACGAAAACGAAATAATTAAAAATTCAAGAAAAGCCCTGAGCAGGAGCTTGTGAGCGCTCGTTCTTTCGTGGAGCAAAAAACTATTACCTCAAAATTTCATATGGGATTTGAGATTGATAGCTCATATATAAATGAAGTATCTCAGCACAATCGAAATTATATTCTGAAAATTATTCAAAAAATGAAATATGTAAAAAAAATAATTACAAGAGTTAAATTCTATGGTTCTGATGTTGTGATCCCATTGAAATTTTGCATGAAAATTAAGTATAGTAGTTTTCATTCTCAAATGAATATCACTCGAATCAGATATTCTGTTATGGAAATAAAAATATTCTTCTTTCAATATTCTTTCAGTATATCAATCTTTATTCACAGAAAAAATTTCACTCGAATCGGATATCCTATTATGGAAGTATAAAGATTTTTCTTTTCAATATTCCAATTGAATTTTCTGTGGTTCTGTTAAAACTATGGCCACGAAATTTTGAATGAACATTCAGAATATCGATCTCCATTCACAAAAAAATTCACTTTCCTTTTTTCAATATTCCAATTGAATTTTCTATGGTTCTGTTTACACTATGGCCACAAAATTTTGCATGAGGATTGTTATGAGCATCTTGCATTTGGCCGTAACATTTCATTTCGATTGCTTTCGTTTCTTTTGAGATATTGACGAACAAAAATTTTGAATGGCCATATTTTATGAAACAACCTGTACGATTTGGCTGGTTAACGAACTTAACCGAGCCATTTGGGACCCGAACTCATCCTGCAAATTTCAAGTCTCTAGGATAATCCCTTCGAAAATAACAGACATTTGGGCAAAACGATAAAGCATTCGTTTAAGTAGAACGAGTGCTCAAAAATGAAAATTCGAATAAAACTGCCAAATAGGAAATTATTGCCTATACTGTATCATGCCTGTGTACTTTATTGAAAATTCTTTTTTGAGCTCGCGTTCTACTTAAACGAGTGCTACATCGTTTTGCCCAAATGTCCGTCCGTTAGCACGATGACTTTCTAAGGGATTGTTCTAGAGACATGAAATTTTCAGGGTTAGTTCGGATCCCAAATGCCTCAGCTAAGTTCGTTAATCAGCCAAATCGTACAGGGTTCCATAAAATATAACATTCAAAATTTTTGTTCCTCAATATCTCAGACGAACCGAAAACAATCGAAATGAAAGTTTGCGACCACATGCAAGATGCTCATAATTAGCCTCATACAAATTTTTTTTACACAGATCCATAGAAAATTCAATTTGAATATTAAAAGAAAAAACTTCATATTTCCTTAACAAGATATCCGATTCAAGAGAACTTTATTTTGTAAATGGAAATTGATATACTGAATGTTCTTGCAAAATTTCAAGAGGATCTCATCATCAGAACCATAGATTCTATTTCTTTAATTGATCGAGATTTGCATTCATATATCTAGTATCAATCTCAGGTCCTATACAAAATTTTGAGTTAAAAGCCTCATTGCCCCACTAATGAACGAGAGCTCAAAAGCGCCTGCTCAGGGCTTTCTTAAATTTTTTTATGTTCTTTTCGATTGTTTTCGTATGAATATGAGATCAACACAAATAAACACGAACAGCACGTGGCCGAAACCAGTGGACCAAATATCAGATTTTTCGCAGTTAGCGATGCATGAAAATGGAGTTAATGGTTTGTTTTGAAAACTCACCTTTGCGTGTAATTTTATACGGTCGATTTCTGAGCCAAGGAACTTTTTTTGTTGTTGACTTGATTGATCTATTGTAATAGAGTGCATAAGATTTCAATGGGATGTTGAAACTTGATCATTCTAGTATTGAATTGAAAAACGTGCGAAGCACCTATATTGAATAAGATGATTCTAATGAGCTTGTTCATTTTGAGAAAATGTTCATTCGAATATCCCGATAACTAATTTTTAACAGTTACGAAATCACTTTTTCTGTAAAGTTTGAAATTACCTTAGCGCCAAAAATTTCCGAAAGAAACTACTTAAAGATTTGAAATTATCAAGGTATGCTTGAAACTTAAACATGAGTTGAAGGAGTCAAACTCATGAATGAATACAATGAGACCAATAGTCCTCAAGATAATAAAATGTGAATGATCGTTTTCTCAACAAAGAAGCCTTCAGAAGCTTCTCACTTCTATATAATGTTGTTAATAATTCAAATTTGTGTGGTGATTGTGAACGACAGAAGGGCTATAGAATATTGGCCAGGAGGAACGTAAATATCAAAATGTGACCCATTCATGTTTATATTTCTGGTGGAACTAACAATTCTAAGAACATTATCAGCAAGATTTTAAATTCGTTCTTTTTTCTGTCAAAATGTACTATGTACTGAATACTAATTATAGATTAAGATCTATTGGGATTATGTTTAGTTAGTTTTGACATAATGTTGACGAATCCTAATATAACATAGGCAAATATTTTCTTGTGAGCTAGAGGGTCTTTGTATCATTATTGAATACAATATTTCGCCAAGATTGGAAGAACAACCTTTCAACTTTCTACTCGTATATTTCAAGAACTGTTCAATCGCCCTTTAGTATAAAATTTGTACCTGATCGAAGTTATAGTTATAAATGGACAAAATATAAAATCTTTTACGAAAACTTCGAGTCTGTAGTTCCTTCTACTTGAAATTATAGTGTTTAGGGACGGACGGCTGGATAGAATATCTTTCGATCTCGAATTTCGCGTCGGTAAGTTCAACCTTTGAGACTACTCGCGGCGCAAAATTAGAACCTTTCGGACATTTCGGCTAAATTATGGCAAGCTGTTTTCCTAAATACCTGCGCGCAAAAACAGACTCGAAGTATCATATTCTATAATAATATTAACATGAATTTATTGCTACCGCAATAGGCCATCGACTATTGGTATTCTAGCCTACATTATATTTTAATTCATTAAACATTTGTGTTTAAGGAGAGATCATTCACTACCGAAAATTTGGATTATTAGCCAATAGACATAACAATTGATCATTTGAAAGAATAAAAAATTTAAGAAAAGCCCTGAGCAGGAGCTTTTGAGCGCTCGTTCTTTGGTGGAGCTTTAAGACTATTACCTCGAAATTTTATATGGGATTTGAGATTTATACCAAACATTTAAATGCTGATATTAAGTACAATCGAAATTATATCTTGAAAATTATTCAAAGAATGAAATATGTAAAAAATAAACAAATGCAATAATTAAATTTTATGGTTCTGATGATGCGATCCCCTTGAAGTTTTGCATGAACATTCAGTATAGTAGTTCTCATTCTCGAAATAAATTTCACTCGAATCGGATATTCTGTTATGGAAATACTAGCAGACCCAACAGACGTTGTTCTGTATACACAAAAATTCATTCAATTCGATCCAGCCGTTTATTTGCATAGTAGATGAAAAACCTGAATAACGACTACAGCGCCATCTGTTGATCTGATTTGTGATCATAAACATACGGGCATTAGGCAATCCAAAATACATTCATACATCCCTCTCACTGCGGACCTTCTCCTACCCGCCTAGTGCCTACCACGGAGACGCATTTTGGTGCGATTTCATCTTCAACCTGCCATATCTTTTGATGTATTCATCATAATTGAATGATGTCAAAGGCAATTTCGTTCTAAATTAAATACTGGGTATGAACGACGTAGGTATTTAATTGGATAAGGATCAATAGCGTATTCATAAAAAAATACTCCCAAATAATGCATAATTTTGAGAAACATTCGGAAAACTTTAAAAGTTGATACCGAGTAAACCTTGAAAGATAGATATATGCTATCGCGGACTTTTTTGTAGAACTATTAAAGAGGTACATTTCCGTCATACATTGCTTCCATGTACGTCTTACGGTTTTTGCAGCGCACCTGAAAATAGCTGATTTTGGTACTCATATTTTTTATCATTGAAGTTATAGTAGGTTTCCCTGATTTTCTCGGGTGAAAAGTATAGCCTATGTTACCCAGGGATATTGTAGCTTTCTAAGGGTGAAAGAATTATTGAAATCGGTCAGTAGCTTATGAGTTAACTCGTATCAACGCCACAAACCCAAAAACATACAAATCTTTCCTCTTTATAATATTATAGTACTAGAAGTATAGATAAAGATTATTCTTTCAATATTCCAATCTAATTTTCTATAGTTCTGTTAACATTATGGCCACAAAATGGTCATATTTCATGAAACATCATGTACGATTCGGGTGGTTAACGAACCTAACCGAGCCATTTGGGACCCGAACTCCTGAAAATTTCAAGTCTCTAGGACAATCCCGGCCGGACGGCCCCACAGACAGAATTGAATTTGATCACGAATTCGTCATCAGGGAGTCTAACCCTATCGTTTGAGACCATTTTCGGTTCAAGATTCGAAAATTATGGACATTTGGACAAAACGTTTAAATAGAACGAGCGCTTAAAAAAAGCGTCAAAAATATTAATAATAAAATGATCCGAGATAAAAGGTTTTTCTCCACGTATACAAGTACTCTTTTCTCAAGGTTTATTTCTTCATAACTAATACACAATTCTGCTCAACGGTATATCAAAAATTTAATTTTCATCATGACATAACTTGATACGGGTCCGAGATCAGGTGAAGGTGACGCAGAAAAAAAAAATAAAATCGAATCCTCCATGGCGCCAGTGGACCTACTACGATCCTTTAGTTTATCACGCTGGGATGCGTCGGGAGGTTTTCATCTCTAAATAGAATAAAATGGATATTCCGTTGAAATATGATAGTCTCGTGTTTTCTTTGCCAAGAGTTTCCCATGTTTTAACAGCGATTTCCAACTATGTTTTTCCACATATAACGAATCGTGTTATTACGTGGCTTAGATAGATAGCTGAAGATTCTACTGCCTTACAATATGATGAGTGTTAGTAGACTATTGGAAAACTGCCTTTTTTCATCTTGGGATTTTTATTTTAATCTGGGATACTCCACCGATTCGAAGAAGATTTGATATGCAATACAGAATTTTGTGTATAATAATAATGCGATAAAAAAATACACTCATCAGAGTTGAAAATGCTTCTTCAACAAGGTGCTGCTCAACCACTTTTCCCTATTCAAAAATGTGAGCTGTTATTGGTTTAGGCTAGAGGGGAAGTGATATCAAACTCTTGTGAACACCCTTATTAGTCCCCCCTCAACAAAATTTGACCTGTCCGAGCGTTTTTTTTTCGTTATTCCATCCCAAAGCTCAAGTTCGGGGTGGAAAGTTATGGATGGCCCAGCTTGTATAGTGTTTTTAGACCAACTACATTATTCATTCGACGACACTATAGGTTTCCAAGATGTTAAAATCATCGATGATTATTATCTGATAACTGTCAAAATGACAAGCATTTTCAAAGAGTGACGAAAGTTGCTTTTTGGAAAGTTGGAAGTTTCAAATGTTTTCATGACGATGGTGGGCGAATGCTCACCGAAACGTTGCATACCAGAAGTAAAAATGATGGAAAGAGCCCAAATAATATTTTAATAAATGTCTCATCATCCAGAATTGCATGTCAATATACGAGTAACATTAGAATTATAGAAGAATTTTAAGCAGGAAAAATATCAAATCATAATATAAACAGTATATCAATGACGACAGGAGGAGAACAGAGAAATTTCGCCATTGAAAGATATCGGAAATGATTGTTGATTTCACGTCGAAAGAATACGCAGGATATTTCACGTTACAGTGAAAGACATTGATACCCGTACATAGTTAGTGCATTTCAACAATAGAACAATCATAACTTTTTCTGAGATTAGAATGTATCTGTGTGAGACGGAGCATATCGATCAATCGGAGTACATTACATAACATCTGCCTTTGGTTTTTTTACTGAATGAAGGAAACGATTACACCGAAACGATTCGAAGAACAAATGATACATAGCCCACCCATGAATGATTCACAGCGGGCTGTGAAAAATCGAAATTATGTTAGTAATGGCCCATTTAGTGATATTCTGATTTCACTGATTTTAGTCGTATTTGAATTTTGTCAATTCTGCTTCGTTTATTCATGTTGGTTTCGATCCATTTTGAACTCTTATCGATTAGTTTTGAGTTTCTTGTTGTAGACCACTGAAGCCTTTAAAAATGTTGAGCCATCAGCAACGAAGCCACTCGAAAACCCAATTTAAAAATGACCTATCTGTTTTTTTCCTTTTGAATTCTTCATTCGGAATTGAGCGGATGGTAACAAATAAGTACTCACTTTGGTATGGACATAAGGTATTGTAGAAGGCGGCGATAATCTTCAGGTTTGGCGCGATCTCGCCTGGGGCTGGCCGGAAAGGATAAAAACAGGACCTCCTCTTCGATCACGACCTCCGGTCAGCACCACCAATCGCTCCTGAAGAAGAGGCATCAATTCCAGTGCGCGTTGTCCATCCATTCTTTCACCTGGAATTGAAAAAAAAAATATTTTATTCGTGGATATGTAAGGATCTTCGATGAACGATTTCGGTTTTCACAAAAAGTATTCATAGTTGATTTCTCATTTGCATTGGCTGAAAAAATATAGAAAATGTGCAAAAGCTCGCGTATGTGGCTCTGCTTTACACGTTTGTTGTTCGAATGTGATGAGGCTACTAGAATAACGAAAAGATAATTGACTTATGAAGAAACTTTCGAGAAATAAAGATATTGAATTGAATAATAACCATCAATGACATTTTTTGTTGCGAATAACTAGTTCGATCTTCCTCTGAAGTTTTGAATTCTCAATATGAGAGTGAACTGAAAGCCAACATGCATCACAACGGGCAGATTAACAGGACTTATGGAGACTATTCAGTGAACCCTCAATGAAGAAAAGAGACTTTTTATAAACGAGAAGTTAACGAAACAGTCATTGGACCAGTGGACCATTAGCGTCCACATGCGAAGATATATTGAAGAATTACTAAAAAACCAAACAAAATCCAATGTCAAAATTTTTATTACTAAACATATTCTCCTCCTTATTGGATACATTCATTACAGCGAACCTGTAACCTTTCTAGACCATTAAAAAAAGGTTTCTTCTTGCTATGCAAACCAGACCTCCACAGTTCAGAACCTCTTCGTTGGAAAAATTTACGACTTTCTAAAACTTTTTTTGAGTTGAGAAAAGAGATGATAGTGAGATCAAATCTGGAGAATAAGGGGGGTTCTAGTAATTCTAACCCCAAATCACGATTTTTTTGCGGACGCAATATGAGATTTGTGTGCTGGGGCGTGTCCTACAAAAGATTTCCGCGTCTTTCTCTTTAATTTTTCCCGAAGAGTGGTCAGAAATTTTGAATAGTGATCTCCAGTTATGTTGCACCCATATCCAAAAAATCAATAATGATTACTGAAGGCATCCCAAAAAACTGAAGCAAGAACTTTTCCAGCAGATTTTTGGACACGAAACTTCTTTGGTCTTAGAGTGTCGCTATTCCATCGATTGTTGCTCTGCTTCTGGATCGTAGAAATGTACCCAAGTCTCGTCCGTAGTAACCAATTCGGTTTGAGAAGTCTACATCGTTTTCAAATCGAGCACAGATCGAACGCGATGCTTCTACCCTTGCACGCTTTTGGTCAACATTCATACATTTGACAATCCATTCTTCAGAAATTTTTCTCATGTCCATAATGACGTGAACTATAGAATGAACGAGTTCGTATGAAATATTCAGTGATTCAGATATCCGTTTTGGCCAGACCTCTTTGAAGCTGGCAGTCCATTTTTCACGGTCGCATATGAAGGACATGATCACCAAAGGCAATAAGCATATCTCACGTCTTAACCCTTTAAATACAGATACGTGATAATGGCTCGATGCTCCAATTTTTTCATTTTTACATTTTCAATTTATTGCGTAACTGGCGTCAACTTTACACTTCTAATAAGTTATTGTTCGTTGCTATGGTATGGCAATATTCTGTTTATGGCATGAAACTGTTTAGGCTAACTAGATATCAATACATCCTCGTTTTAGTGTCAAGATCACTCGTGAAAAACTCAGGAAGCAGTAATGTCACCACTCATGTAGAGTGTAGAGGTTGACGAAGTTTGGCTTCCAGTGCATCGCCCACGTAATCGCCAAGAAATTCCTAGGATAATTCAGGAAGTCTTAGGAGGATTCTACGAAGGCCTCACAATCATCTAGCATGGTGTGCCTCAGTAGGGCTGAGTTAAAACTCCGCGAAGACCATATAGTAGCATTACTTGAAGAAGGAAGCGCTCATCTGTAATGAAACCCGTGCACATAAATGGGGAAGCCATGACATGACATTAAACGACAAATTCTCTGGAACACACATATCAGGATGACTGAATGCAGATTCTGTGAAGAAAAGGAGAGGGTGTTAGTAACAAGGCATCTTGGGGAAGAATGTCGTACCATGGGTTACCAACCACGAGAATATCTCGTTAGGAAATTATCAGAGATGAAGACATCGCTACCTTGAAATCATTCCAGTTTCTTAGGACTCTGGAACTGAATGGAGATCTACAGGGCGGGTACCAAAAATGTATATAAAGACATGAGGATACAATGGACAAGTAGGTGCAGTGCATAGACACTCTTTAATTGAATTTCGAACAACGTGAACGCATTGTGAATAGGTCAAGCACCGAAGACATTGAATTTTTTCAAGCGTACAAAATTGTGAAACCACGAAACGGTAGTTTTTGAATGAACTACTTTTCAATGAGCCTTTTGTACGGGTGAATTCCTCCAATTCACTTAATTTTCATGGAAATCAATGTAATATTCCCTCAAATTCAAGTCAATTTTTCATCAAGAAATGTAATTGACAGAACAGCTTCGATCACTCAATTGACATATATATATATAATAAGAAAATCCTTTGCCATAGAACTAGTGTGAAACTATTTCGATGCGGACATATTCACGGCTTAACTCGGTAGAGAAAAACGATAAAAGTATATGCAAAGATTATATAGTATGAAGATCGGAAACGACACGTACAGTTATGAGCGCCATCTCTGGTCAAATGTGAACTAATGTCACTATAGAAGGGTTTTAAAATTCTGGTTCTATGATTATAAGTTCGAAATCATATACATGGGAAATGTCATTGATATAAAAAAGTGCCAATCAATTCGTTGGCAAAATATTATTTCACTTCGAACGGCTTTTGCCGTTAGTGTCGTCTCGAAAAAAGTAGAAAAAAGATTAGTTTGTACCCTTCAGTAATGCAGATACGAACGAGATAGTGAAAACTGGATGATCAACTGGTGTTTTATGGATGTATGCAGGTAAAGCTATATCTTGGCTTGATCAACGTCAAACATCTGTGCTATTTCCACGATACAGGCAGAAATAGTGGCTGATGTGAAGCTGCACGGAAACTGAAATGGTTAAAGTGACTATTCAGGAAGAGTTTTCCGTCAATTCGAACAGTGATGGTGGACAACGAAGCTGCAATTGAACTGAGCCAGAAACTGGAAATCCACAGACGCAGTATATTCATATTCAATCCATGTATAAATCTTACAATAATACCCTAATATTTCTGTAATATCTTCTATAAATGCATAATAAAAATTACACATGAAATACTGAATTTTACTGAAAATTATGGATTTAAAAATAAAAATGAAAAATCCTGAAGGAATACTAATTTCGCATCAATTCTTATAACAGTTTCTTTATATGATTTCTAATCAAATACGATTTTATATAAAAATTGAACTAAAAAATGTAGTCGTTTTTTAGTACTAGGAATGTAGGGCCGTTTCCTATCTTTCTATACTCTATAATCTATGGGTATGTTATGTAGAATATAACATCGACAAAATCTCTGTAGAGGCCAGTTTTGGAAATTAATTAACTCATTCAACTGACACAAAAAGATATTCGAGTGAATTGATTTTCCATTCGAAAATTCTCATGGCCGTAAGTGATCGCAAATAAATATTTCATTCGTTAATTAAAACAGAAAATCAACAAAAACCAAAATTAAAGCTCCTGTCTCCTCAACAAAGAACACGCAAAATATATAATTACAGAAGCAATATCATCGACGAATCTTCAATCTTCTCGAGGATGAATATTCAAAAAGTTTCATTCAATGGGTAATTCGGGGGATTTGAAATCCTTATGCATCTAATCCGATCTCTTCCCCATTGAATTACGTCTAACAGGCGGAGAAGTAGGCTGAATCTCATCATATTTTCCAGAGAAATTTGACGCAATACTGTCGACAGAAAAGTCCGTATAGGGGAAAAGGGCCGTTTCCTCGCCCCTTCTTACCCCGCCATCCTGGAATTTCGCGAAATTTCTTTCTGGAAGGAAAATTTGCATAGTAAATGCTTGATCGATTATTTGGTTCTATCCGGTTATTGGATATGCCTCTTGCAATTAAGATCACATCATTCGGTGGTGTGCAGCGGTAATCTATTGTGCCTGAAACGGAACCTGCTATCTGGGCAGGTGACACTGTTTTACCTGTAATCCTTTGACTTATGACAAGTAAAAACGACGCCATTACTGGAAAGCCAATGATGATCCAATATGATTTGAAAACACATTTAAGTTGTTTAAACAAACCTGCGTCCCCTATTTGCAGTAATATAATTTTCGTTTCGTTGTACAAATGCAACAAGATATTGAAAATTTTGGGGACAGTTAGCATAACTTGAAGCACTTGAGGTTTGTCGTGTAGCCTCATTTGAAAGGCAATTGTGAAAACCATGGAAAAATCTGGGTTGTGTGACGAGTGATTTTGACAGGTAAAATAGTACATTGCCTTCCGTTCAGGTCTTCAGCTGATTGGTTATCTACCTACAGACCACCTTTCACTTCTAGAGTTTTTATGAGCCCCTGCAACTGGACGGGTTCAAGGTTGGTATCTTTCCAACCCTAACAACTCCTTCCCTACTCATGAACTCTTTTCGTTGGAAACTATTTGCAAGACACTCTATAGAAGTGGCTTGCCAGTGTAATGTGTGCTTCTGTAGCCCGTAGTGTAGAAGAAATATTAGGTTTGATGATACCTAGTATATCGATTTGTTATGATAGAAATTGGAAGACTGAAGAAGACCTCGAAAAGGGTGAAAGCCTTCATAATAAAATGGAAATAAGTTATTCTCGAAAGCTTTATCGTTTAATAATGAAGCAAAAGAAAATCTGCATAAATGAAATTTACGCGGGTTCAGTATCCCCAAAAATGAACATCCTAAAGTGAACATTATAGATTCACGATTTTTCAAAGGCTCTCAAAACCATGTTGAGACCTTTTGGGCTTCACACCTTTTTGAAATAATCTGAAGGAACCACTGTCTGAGATTCTGCAGCCAATAGTATCTATACTTCTTTGTAGGCCTTTTTTCCGTAAATCTTGCCAGTAAAAATGCAACAGACCATATCTATTTTAATTTCAAGCATTGTTTATCGAAAAAACAATGTTTCAAGATATATGCTCTAGGTATAACATATTTCGCTGTTTGATCTGAGATGACAGTTGACAGTCCTCGTTCTTTCCAATCCTCCTCAGAACATCCTTACTTGATATGTAATGCACAAAGGATATCGCAGTATTCTCCTAAAAGCACCACATTTCGAAAGCCTCAAGTTTTTTCATCGATATTTCCGTTTCCGTCAGAATCCATGACTAACGCCATACAGAAGTAAAGAGAATATAAAGCATTGCAACGAGCGTATTTTAATGATGCTGTTGAAGCATGAAGCAAGGTAGTTTATTTTAAGTTGAGGAATACAAATAAGATTTTGGTGTCCTGTTTTATAATTATGAAAATCAGATCCCATCATCAAACCGGGCAGTTTACATCTTACAAAAAGTAGCAGTTCAACATGTGAATACCGGGGAGTGTTAACAATCTTTGTTTCCTGAATATGTCTCTGCAAGTGTCTCTGGGTTTAAGGTCGAACATAAGGCGAACTATCTACTTCTGTGGGATGGAAAACCGTTCGCATTCAAATGAAGAACCTCATAGAACAATATTTCGGTAAAAATGTCAATAAACCAGTCCATGATAAACATTAATCAAAGCATAAAGCGGGGAATCTTTCACTCATCTAAGTCATGTTCCTGCAAGTAACCGAGTAACATAGAGTATCTGAGAATTTGATGATTTCTCTCTCGCAAGTGAAGGTAGCAATTGGAGAATTCACTAGATTTAATCAGAAACCGATCATTGTGGTGACCGGTGACTCGCAGAAATATTTCCTAAAGATATTTAAATTATTAGTTGGAACGAATAGAGCCAATTTCTGTCAAACCATATTCATTTCTTTCAACCTAACCACGTAATGCTTGTCAAATGGACAAATAGCATTCCATATAAGACATAAATTTGTCGAACGTAGTGTCATCCCAAACAAGGATCGACGGCAAATCTAAGTCGGAGATAAATTACCGCAAGCGGAAACAGACAACTGAAGGTCACTTGCTTCATCCCTCCTGGAAGAAAATTGATCAATACTTCATAAAACTACTCTGCTGTGGTCAGAAAAGTCCGCCAATTTGGGCAGGTCTCACTGTTAAAGGTGTCAGTTGACAACTAAAAACGACGCTATTACTGAAAAATCCAAATATACATGATTCAAGAACTCATTAAAGTTATTGAAAAACGCTACAGAAATGGAAAAAAATATGGAGAGAGTTCGCGAAAACATAGCACTTCGTGGATCCTCATCTGCCAGTAGAAAACTTAGGGAAAATCTGGGTTGTTGTGACAAGTCTTCAAATGACCTCTGTCTGGTTATAGTCAGTGATTCACCTCGTTACAGAAGGCATTGGTACACCTCAAGGAAGTGATAATTGCACGAGTCTTCAAGATCTCAAGAAACGTTTGATAACAAAGATTATATCGGGTGTCCCAAGGTGAGTGGCCTATAGATTTGTAAACTTGGGCAAATGATGATTTTTTTTGTCATCCTGTTAAATGACAAACTATTCTTGAAAAGCAGTGACATAGAACAGCTCACTATCTAATGACTCGCTAATTTTGGACTGAAATCCTAAAATTATTGAGAGAACTAAGTCATGTTTTCATATCAAGCCAATATATTCTATAGGACAATCACTGGGACACTGATATAATACCTATAATATGCGTTTTGATACATTTAGTGTCAGTTGCAGGAAACGGCCATTAAATTTAAGGTCCATTAAACTCTTTCCTCCATTATTACAAGGAACTAATGGAGGATTAAGGGTTTAATGGACCTTAAATTTAATGGACGTTCCTGCAACTGAGCATTAAAAGAATAGTCATATTTTGTGAAACTCATTTATCTTGTTCAACTGACCATGTAATGCGTGTCAAACTGACGAATAATACTCCATATAAGACATAAATTTGTCGAACGTGGTGTCATCCCAAACTAGAACTGGCACCAAATCTAAGTCGGACATAAATTACGCAAGCGGAAAACAGACAACTGCAGGTAACCTCCTCGTCCCTCCTGGAAAGGAAAGTGACAAAACTTCATGAAAAACTACTCGTGGACAGAAAAGTCCATGTTGGGAAAAAGACCGTATCTCTCGCTGCTTCTAACCCCACAATTCTGTAATTCCCGAAATTGGTTTCTGGAAAGAAAATTGAATATCACATCTTCGGTGGTAGTGTGCACTCGTGATCTGTTATGCCTAAAACGAGAACAGAGGAAAATTGGTTATCAATAATATAATATTTCATTTAGCAGAGCCGCCTACTTGGGCAGGTGTCACTGTTGAAGCTGTCAATTGACAAGTAAAAACGACGCTTCTACTGAAAATCCACGATACCTGATTCAAAAACGCATTAAAGTTGTTGAAAACCGCTAAAGAAATGGTGAAAATTATGGAGACTGTTCGAAAAACCGAAACACTGGAGATCTCATCTGCCAGGCAATGGAGAAAACTCAGGGAAACATCTGGGTTGTTGTGACAAGTTTTTACATTCACCCTCCCTGGGTATCTATCTGTTTATAGTCAATTCATCTCACATTCCAGTGACTCATCTCTTTACAGAATGCAAATGGTACATATGAAGGAAAGTCTTCAAGATAATCTGAAAGGTCCCTTAAAAAAATTGATCAGATAACGTTTGATACATGTGAAACCTCATTCATCTCGTTCAACCTGACCACGTAATGCATGTCAAACTGACAAATAAATTCCATATAAGACATAAATTCGTCGAACCTGGTGTCATCCCAAACTAGAACCGGCACCAAATCTAAGTCGAAGATAAATTGCCGCAAGCGTAAACGGACATCTGAAGGTCATCTTCATCCCTCCTGGAAAGGAACGTGACCAAACCTTCATAAAACTACTCTGCTCGTGAAATCAAATGACCCAGAAGTGCGGAGCGAGCGGAAAGATATGAATTTCCTTTTTTTTTCTCGTCCCCCGTCGTCAACTCGATGAGACGTCCGGGAAGGCGTCCCGATGCTCCTACCCGATGAACTCGAAAACGGGAGATTGATATTCGGCTTACTGGTGTCGACTCAGCGCGTGAAAGTTTTGAAGTGTTATTCGTTTCTTTCCAAAGGCGGTTTGGATGAGAGGCATAGGAATGATTCTTCAATATGTTGGCATATACGAATGTATATGAATCTTGATTGAATTGGATTAAGCAGAGGAGGGTAGGCATTATGTCAGCGAGTATGTTGGCTTGATAGAATATATTCCTATTTCACGAGAGTGTCAACTTTTAACCAAGAGACTTTATCAATTGAATTTGTCCCACTCCAGAAGCCTCAAAAAATTCATAAAATTATGAAAGCGTTGTACGCGCCGATTTCATTATCTTCTTTTTCAGTTGCATCTTCAATTTTTTCATTCCTATTCTTTTGATCAGTCATGTTTTTGTCATTTTCACGATATTCTAGTATGGTCATTCCTGATGTGTTTCCAGTGGACCATCGCCAGTAATCCATTTCCATGTATTGCCGTCCCAGGACCAAGTTCATCTGCCGTATCTCGCATACATATTGTGTTATGATCAGGAATGATGGTTATGGTGGTAATTGAATAATTTGCGAGTCATAAATTCTTATCTCATGATCCTGTGCAATAACCACCTGAAAGCCTGCAAAATGGAGGATATACAGGGGTCTACCAATAAGAACATCCTGATTTAAAAATGGAATAAATAGTTATTTTTGTATCTAGTGCGTGAAATGCTACTTTGGTGACGAGAACTGATTTTTTTTACGAGGCGCAGCCGAGTTAAAAAAATAGTCGAGATCACCAAAGTATTTCGCGCATGAGATGCAAACAAAATTTTTCTACAAAACTTAGCTCAATATGAAAAAAGAACTATTATGGGATTTTAATCGTGACAAGATCTTCTACTAAACTGTGACAAAACTCAAGTTGACATATGGAAGTTTTGGAAAAATTGTCATTGTATATTTATGATGAACATTGCTTCAATTGATGTAATGAAAGTAGATTTTTGCCCTCGATTGCCAAGTATCCCAAATTTGTTAGTTAACATATAAAAATCCCATATAGTTTACATGCAGTGTGCGAAGTAAGTATTTCGCACATACTTCGCGCACGGTGTCATAGTAACAAAGGAAAATGAAAAAAGGGTCACTTCGCATATTCTTGCCATGCGCGAACTTTGTCATTTTTTGACATTTGTAGAAAAACACAATTTTTTATGGAAAATGCATCTGATTGATTTATTTGATCGAATATATCTATGCATTTATGTTAAAATAATGTATCGGCCAAATGACTGCCGCGGCTCTTTTTGCGTTGGTTTTAAGTGAAACTTGACATGATGAAATGGCAAACCTACTGAACACAAATGTCGAGAGAAGAGGTTCATCATCGAACATGGCCAAATTTCAAGGGAGGATTATACGAGTGATTGCAACAAAAATGTCATATAACACATGTTCAAAATGTTGACGGTTATTCTTCAATTCAAAATTTTTGATTTTGACGAAATATTTCGAGTCTTTTTCTCTATGATCATTATTCAGTTTTCCTTGTAGCCTCATTAAATTTGACCACATATTCTGAAAAGGTAATAAATTTGCTATAAGTTAAGAGTGTGAGCGAAAAACTTTTACTGCAGGCGTGGTAAGGTGATGAATATTGAATATCACGATTCTGAATTCAACAAAATAAGTCCTATTTTCCAATGGTTTTTTAGATGACGTATTTTTTCTTTTCAGTCAGAAATACCTCATTAAGTGTACTTTCGAATGATATATCAGCTTTTGTGTTAGCTGCTTATTCTCCGCCATAAGATCATGGCTAACATGATAACAACAAAAAAGTTTAAAAACACTGGGAACCTAAATTTGCCCTATTTGAGCTCTCCGTGATTGAATTTTAATGTTATTTCAGGGAAATCATCAATTCATCTTTAATAAAAAAAACCGTCTTCGATACATCGTTTCGTACTGAATCTCTTCTCTGCACAGTACAAAACATGATGTGCTCTAGCCTAGCCAGAGAGTTAACTTTTCAGATAGTCAGTACTTAACGAGCATTCAGGTACTACTACTAACAAACCTTGGGTATCCATCAAGAGGCTGAGTACTATTGATTTGGTTCATGAAGGCCATAGTCTTGGTCGAACCATTCAGAATCACTGTGGTAGAAATCTGTCTAAGTGATACGCTTTAATTTTATTAGTGATTCCCGTATATAAGAATTCAACACAATTGATAACTTCAAATTATAAATTGGAATGAAATCAATAAAATAATACATCCATGACATTCCTTCTATATTTGCGTTGTAAAGCGTGTTCCTATGAGTTACAAGCAACATGAATACTGACATGATGAACTATAACAGTCATCAATCAGTTTGATTCAATGGAAGATTAGATTAAATTTCAAAATCAGTTAGTACAGTCCAATAGGGTTTTAGGAGGAAAGTTTGGGGGTAGTTTTGATTTTTTCGGTTTTTTATTTTTGGGGGTGCTGAATCCGAATCTGAGGTTTGCTAACAAAATTTCGTGAGGGAACATTGAAAAAAAAACAAAAAAAGAGAAAAAATCTCATTCTTTGGCAGTTTTCTGCTTATAACTCGAAAACTATCAACTTTTGGAAAACCTTTCCATACAAAATGAAAGTACATGAAATTTCCTACAAATTGTATTATCACAGCTTGTTCTGCGACAACCCGTTCTGGCTCAAATTATAGTTGAAAATGAGGTATTTTCTATGACTCAATAAATGAAATAAATTAAATTCCGTGGTTGGGATAATGCGAACGTCTTGAAATACTGCATGAACATTCAGTATATCAGTCTCGATTCACAAAAAAAATTTAACTCGAATCGGATATCTTGTTATGGAAATATAAATATCCTTCTTTTCTTTTCCAATTCCATTTTTCTATCGTTCTGTTCACACTATGGCCACCAAATTTTGCATGAAGCTTCTTATGAGCATCTTGCATATGGCCGCAACATTTCATTTCGATGGGTTTCGTTTGTCTGAGATATTGTGGAACAAAAACTTTGAATGGCCATATTCTATGTTTCATAAAACATGGCCATTCAAAATTTCTGTTCCTCAATATCCCAGATAAAACTAAACCAATCGAAATGAAATGGTGCGGCCAAATGCAACATGCTCATAATAAGCCTTATGCAAAATTGTGTGACGATAGTGTAAAGAGAACCATAGAAAATTGAATTGGAATATTGAAAAGAAGAATCTTTTATTTCCATAACAAGATATCCGATTAGAGTTGAATTTTTTTTTGTGAATCGAGACTGATATACTGAATGTTCATGCAAAATTTCAAGACGTTCGCATTATCGGAACCACGGAATTTAATTTATTTTCATTTATTGAGACATAGAAAATACCTCATTTTCAACTATATTTGAGCCAGAACGGGTTGTCGCAGAACAAGCTGTGGTGATACAATTTGTAGGAAATTTCACGTACTTTCATTTTGTATAGAAAGGTTTTTCACGAAAAGTTGATAGTTTCCGAGTTATAAGCAGAAAAACTGCCAAAGAATGAGATTTTTCTCTTTTTTTGTATTTTTTTCAATGTTCCCTCACGAAATTTTGTTAGCAAACCTCAGATTTGGATTCAGCACCCCAAAAAACATAAAAAATCGAAAAAATCAAAACTACCCCAGAACTTTCCTGCTAGGGGTTCTTTTGAGCACCAATTGACTGGACTATGTGTATACAGAACTCTTTGACTTCTCATTGTATACTGTAAGATAAATATTGCGAAACAAGTGAAAAGCTCTGTTATATCCTGATCAATCAAAAATGAAAATTACCACTGAAGTTCAAATGCAGCATGGTGTTGTTCCTCTCGCATCTTCCCGAACTGCTCCTCCTGTAGTCGGATGCCATTTCCTCTGAACTGTGCCAACTGTGCGGACGCAGCGGTGAGAATCCCCTAGGGAGGGAATCTCGCGAAAATGAAGGACCAGCCATCGTGTTGTCCTTGTAGAGAGGTGATGGGGTAGCACAAAGCACATTCAGAGTCGGTGATTAGTCGTAATTAGTTACTAATATGTTGCGTTGGAGATAATGAAACGAATGTCGCGTTAATATGTGTGTCACGTGAAAATGGAGCTTCGGGTATGGAGGGTGCGCCAGGAATTCTGACTGTCGGGAGCTTTATATAATAAAGCTCAATTTTGAATATCGTACATTGATACTCTCATGGTGAGTATAGTAATTTCCAAAAATTTGACTGAAAATAAGATCAATGGTTGTTTTGTCTACAGACTAGAAGAATAATTATTCAATAAGATTTGAGTAGTTCAATACCACTTCCGTCTTAGAGTTCGGAAGAAATTTTAATAATTAAAACTATAGAAAACTGTTCCCCAGAAAACAAGCACACAAAAATGATTATAAAAATAACTTCAAGTTAGAACCTTCCACGCTTTAATCAGTATTCAATTTATGTTTAATGGAGTAATGAATTGATTCTTGCCCTACTAACATAAATCGGAACTTGGAAAAGATTCGCTTCCAACTTGATAACTTCGGTTGTTTGTTCAAAATGAATTTGTTCAAGAGTTTACTAGTTAAATTCGTCATAGAACAGTCAATATTTAAATTGAACTTACTCTAGAATTTTCGTTTCCAACTTGTTCTCCGCCAAATATATTTTTTTTAAATTGAGATTGAAATTGAAATTATTCCGTGAGGAATAATCAAAAACCAAGATGCATTTCAACAATGATCTAAAAACTATTGTTGAGTGAGAAAAATATTTATTCAAGAATATGCGAATAAAATGAAATTTTCCCAAAGCTAATATCGTGGAGTTCTCAGAAACAATCGATAACTTTGATCATTTTTTTGATTAATTAAATTGTCAATCATCATTAAATGAATGAAGATCACATTACTTTTGGGGGGTGAAGCTATCAGGAGAAGAATATGGAGACGTTGAAAATTGAAGTGAGCAGATTTCATGTCAATAACTGCAACCAAAATTAGTCAACCGTCTGGTTGATCGAAAACAGCTGGCCTTCAATAATAAAATACAGCCTGAAAAACGATCAAATGAATTTTTCACACTGAATAAATTAAAAATAGATTGTTTTCTGGAAACTATGAAAAATGATAAACATTTTTCAGAGTGACGAAAATTGCTTTTCTGGGCGTTGAGATTCTCCAAAGTGTTTTCCTGACGACAACGACGGCTGGCGATTGCAGGCCGAAATGTGAGTGAAGGTGATAAATAAAT
>CM024239.1:39088555-39144503 GCA_013421045.1 Propylea japonica
TAAAATAACGAACAAATTAATATCTTCTCCTATGATGACAGCAGTCTTTTGATGTTCTGTTAAGCAATAGCTGTGTCAATGATGAGAACATCAGCATCATCTCTGACTTGTTTTTTGTGATATTACCAGTTTCAAATTTTTCAAACAATTTTTTTTTATTAGACCGATTTGATGAAAATTTTTCTTGACTGATTGGCACAATCATTGTTTCGTCAAAACAAACTTCATATGATTTTGAAAGTGCAGCAGTTCTTCTTTGTTGTTCCTTTGCTTTAATATTTTACTATAGTCGGAATATCCGTCAAATACAATAATTTAATTACTTATTTTATTAAATTCAAATAATAATAATTAGTACCTAAATAATGGGCATTGTTCAATAATTATAATGTTAAGTAAATAATTGACTTTATACAACGAACTGCTAACCGTAACTCACGCTTGACCCTGCATTAGGTCATATATGACTGTACGCTGCGCACTCTTCGCGCTCTACCCCAAAAAACGGTAGGTCGTATGAAAAAAAGTTCAAACAAAAGTTGTAGACAATTTTATAGTCTACAACTTTTATAATAACTGCAAATCTCATTTAAGCAAAAGGAAGGCAGATTTCGCAAAAAACCGATTTTTATGACCTTTGACCTTCAATATCTTAAGACGCCGGCACGATAGCATTTGTGACTTTTGCGACAACATTTAGAATGACAAAACAAAGGTTCATACCAATTTTCAGCTTTATCTTTCATTCCGAGGTTGGCCCCCTTTTTTCATCTAATTTGACTGGGCTTTTGAGCGAATTAGCTTGTAAATTCGCCCCGTTACTTGAGCTTATTCTTGTTCACATACTATACGTTCCTATACGGCTGTTATTACGCTACTGGGCGATTGAGCGAGTGGATAACTCCCTGTGTACTCGGCTAGAAGCCAATTCGCCAATTCGCCGGCTTTTTCGAGCCGGCTTCTTAGCTTGTAAAGTAGCTTGATCCTAAGCACGGCGCTGAGCACCGACGAAGTAGTATTGCTTGAGTACCGAGTAACGTCTATTAGATGAAAAGTAATGCTTGAGATCTGCTTGAGTACGAGATCTGACGGAGCATAGACTATAAGTACGGGCACTAGACATTTTGGTCGAGAAAATTTTCAATGTAGGTATCTCCAGGAACAAGTAGGTTCGCAAAATATAACACATACAAAATGGACCGAAAATTGTTTTGATTACTGTGTACTGAATTGGACTTCGAGATATCATTGAACAAAACATCCTGCATACATAAGTTTAATTCGAATATGAGTGAGTATACTTGATAAAGGTATCATCAATAATTATGAATTGACAGATTTCTCTGTAATACATTTATAGTTTATTCCAGGCACACCGTTCCATGAAGAATAAGACAATTTGTTTATATGCATTCGAATAACCAACAAAATCAAGATATTAAAAAACGAATATTAAAACAACTACAATACAAAATGTAATATCAACTTCTCAGTGATATCTAATTTATACTCAGACCTGTCCCAACAGTCGGTAAGAAGACCTTATATAGTTTCGTTTTTGAAAGTTTCGTGCTCCTGAGCTGTTCCAGAGCAGAAACTCTTCAAAACGAATAGGCCATTAAAAACTGAGGTGGATCTGTTTATGGGTTAGAGTTTAGTTTTCCCCAGTCTTCAAGTGGGTGTTCTTACCGATTTTTCAGACAGGCATGGTATAAATTAGATATCACTGATGAGTTTCAAGTTGAAAAAAAGAAAAACGTACTGTATTAAATTTGTATTGTAGTTTTAATAATCTTCTTTTACTTTCTTGATTTTGTTGACTATTCGAAAGCATTTGAACAAATTTGTCTTATTCTACATGGGAGCTGTGTCTGGACAAAATAATATCGTGAGATATTCATTAACCGAAAGTTAATTTGTGAAAGCATTACAGAAAAATCTGTAAATTCATAATTGTACATGAGAAAATAAGATGAGAATGATTTTTTATACCGAAATATTTCAATTGAATAATACAACATACAAACCTGATTTCAATACTCTCCTTCCTCTGACTCTCAGGAAAGAATCCATCGAAAACCACATAATTGTTCATCTGCTTGATAGGATTTGAAGATAGTAATGCTTGTTCAGGAATTGAGAAATTTTTCGCTGGGTCGATGCCAAGTTTTGTTTGGTTTTATATTTTCTTTCTGAAATATATGGGAAATTATACTATGTATAGTGCACTGAATTAGCAGGAGTTTTTTTTCTCCCAAAAGTCACTCGAAACAAAAATAAAAATTAAACGATATCACGACGATACTAAATTTAGTTGAGTTTCACTTGATGAGGTTATACTTAAAATAAAATAAATTCCTGATACCTCAACTGAAGGTTTTAGTAGATAAGTATTTCTACCGAATAATAAATCAAATGAAAGAATTTAAAATTTATCATTTGAGGAGGGAGCATGAATCCTATTGAGTTTTCAAAGAAAATTACTGACACCTACCAGATTTATTTCAGGAGAACAATGTACTAGCTTTTTTTCGTCATCATAATGTGTGATTATAAAAGTTGTTGTCTATACCTATTAATCATTATTCACTGCTTTCTGAGTAGTTTTTTTCATCTTAAAACGTGACTATCTTAGTTTAATCATTGAAAAAAGTAATTTTCGGGGGAGTTTTCGGGATATTCCGTCCAACCAGCTCCGAAGTATCAGTTTATATCAATCGACAATTATTCTCGACTTTCAGTATTTTGAAATTCAAGAAGAAACTTTGGTGAGTTGATTATATACATTTTGAAATCCAATGACTGAATTCATTAATAACTCGCATTAGTTTCTCTAACTATAACAGTGCCGTCAAAATTATGGAACAAATTCATTTTCTCATAAGAAAACTATTTAGCAACTAAATTCTGAAATATGTCAATTGTTTTCTTTACTTTCACCACCAATTTTTATGCGTTTTTGAGGAATTTTTTGAATAAGAAAAGTGAGTCATGTGGTACATTTCTGGCGTGGCCTCCATATCTTCTTTAAGGCGTGCAGAAATTTCCGAAAAAAAAACTTTTTTTGTTAAATTAGTTAGTCAAAGAGGGTTTTTCAGTATGTGCACTTGTCATTGCTGATGAAATTTGTCACCGAATGAAAGTCGACCATTACAGTTTGTTCATGCACAATTTCAAACCCTTTCAACATCACACCCCTCACGTAAATATTAAATGTGTGACAAGTTATGAGCTTAAGTAGTGCGACCACGGTTTTTTGCCCGCGCCGTGCTTTATGGCATGATTACCGCCACGATTTCCAAGGGAAAGAACGTCCGTGGATGGCCAGCTATTAGTAGGTTTCTAGTGGTTGATAGTCTGGAAAGTACTAATTTGTTCCATAATTTCCACGCGCACCGCACCTATAATCCACATCGACAAAATCTTTACTCACTTCTAGCATGTATTCAAATAATTTCTTTCCTAATCCACTCCTCTGTCTCTTCTCGTGTACGTAAAAATCTAGTACACAAGGTGGCGTTACTTGGTAGTGTTGTCCTTCTCTATCAAAAACATACAAGCCCTTTTTACCAATCTTCAGCATACCTGTGACTGCTCCATTGCCACTGAAAAAAAATAGAATTAAGTAGGTAGTATTGAGTAACAGTATTCATTAATATTGTCATGATAAGACAATGGTTGAGATCAACTCTACTAGAGAGAAGAGACAGTTTATTATTTATTGATTCGATGGTGAATAAAGAATCAGTCCTTCGACTATACGAAACTAAAACTTGGTGACAACCCATAGATTTTTCAGAAATATGGATGGGTCATGTGAGATGTAAACAGAAGCAAACTGAGGAAAATATCTCAATGTTTTTATTTCCTCCTGCTGTTCATAAACATTTACCGTACTTTTGGAATTCTTATTATTTTCAAGATTTTTTTGTCAGTATTGTGATTTTTCATTTCAGTGACATGCAGTGATATTGAAGTTCATTTTCTTCGGGGAACATGCCACAATTCTGTATTATTTGCAAAAATTTGTAGAAAAATATGATTGTTTACACACAGCAATATTCTATAGTTGAGTAGAGTAGTGTTAATTCAATAATTATATTTCTCTCATTCTGTGTAGGTACTTTAAATTAGTTAAAAAACGACCCGTCGCCCGTCGCTTATAACCCATCATAGGTGGATACAACATACTCCTTAAAAAAAGAATTCCCATTGATCTCTGTTTATGAAGAATTCATATATTTATTTCGTTTCAGTACCCCTAAAAAACAGCACGACTCCGACTTTGATTATTTTGAACTGACAAATTTAAAAAAAATCATTCCATTGATATGGTCATTCATAATTGAATGAACAATTGAAGCCAACATCTCCACTACGCCTTTTACAGTTGTTATTCAGAAAATCAAAGTTCAATTTCGGAAAAACGAAATTGAAATTCAGATTAGGAAGTTTGAATTCAGAAAAACTAAGTTGTAATTCAGAAACGGCAAATTGAATTCCAGAAAAGGGAAATTGTAATTCAGAACTTATCAATTCAATGTTTTACAAAGGTATAAGCAGGGGACAAATCTATGAATCCCATTTCTGAATTACAATTTTCTTTGCTGAATTACAAGTTCCTTTTCCTGAATTAGATATACTATTCTGAAATTCAAATTACTGTTTCTGAATATAAGTTGTTATTCTGAAATTCAAATTCCCTATTCCAGATTTCAATTCACTATTCTGAGTTACAATTTTCATTTTCTTTTGAAATTCAATTTGCTTTTCTGAATTACAATTGGAGAAGGCATAGTTTGAAAAAAAAAACTATGTACAAACTGAATCAATGCAAATTTTACAGTCACCAGTGGCGTAGAGCTAATGCAATAAATTAATACAAGTTGGACTCTGTGTGAAATATCAACATTGTCAACAAACACAATCTACGCCACGAGATACGAAACTTAGCTCTAAATGAACATAGGTTATCCAGTACTATAGAAAATAACACTTTTCAATTTGTTCGATAAAGCACGAAATATTATAATACCAGCCTAATAAAATACTCCTTCGTGAGGTCCCCATAGCTTTATGTTCTCGACATCTTACGTACCAATCTTATACCTCAGATGTAATTGGAGAACATCTATAATTTCGGCATGAAATGGTTATTTAACTCAATGGAATTATGGAGGCAATTTGGGACATTCACTTCGAAATAAAGAGTGATCACGCGATTCTGAGGAGGCAAATAATGACACCAGCGAACACCGCGCCACAGCTGTGAAATTTCCTTCCATCCGATTCGAGCATTCTTTTGGTATAACGCTTTTGTTGCCCATTTTATTAGCTCTTACCTAGAATTCAGCTTTTATATTATATTCATGAATGTCGCTTTCAATATTAATGATAATGTTTTATCGATCAATTTGTGGTCATTTACGACAACCAAGTGAAGAAGATCTAGAAACCGTGAATTGGTGTATTTAATATGAGTGAATTCTTGGTGTTCGCTGACATGCTTTCCAATGCAACATAGAAAACGTTCCTAATTTGTATATCATAGTAGAACAATAATGAACAAGCGCGCAAAAACTCTTATGCTGCTGAGTGAATGTAAGAAAGCAGACTTCATGCAACAAAAGTCTTATGGAGCAATGGAAAATATCAAAGGAAGGATGGGTTCGTGCAATTTTATTTTATGAATGGTTTATTATCGACGATTCAGTGCTTAATTACGAATATCCCCGATAAATAAAAAAAACGAAGATCTTAGTCTGTATCGAAAAAATGGTTTGTTAAATTTGAATTGTCTTTCCTGTGATTTGATGATTTTCTGTGCTTTTTTGAACCTTTTAGGTTTTAGGTCTACATGTCTGACCTACAGGGTGTTTCATCATAACTGACAAACATATATTTTCGTGTAGAGGCATCAAGAGAATCATTTTTGCTTGATACAATATATCCCGTTTTCGAAGCATAAGCGAGATACAGGGTGTCAAACGTAATTTTTGAGCAAGATTCTTATGAGTTTAGTCAGTTATTTATAACACTAATGCTCATTGCAGGAACGTCCGTTAAAATTAAAGGTCCATTAAACCCTTAATCCTCCATTAGTTCCTTGTAATAATGGAGGATTAAGAGTTTAATGGACCTTTAAATTTTAATGGACGTTCCTGCACTGACACTTAAAGTACCGGTTTTTGGTCAAATCTTAGTATTTTTGGGTCCTCTGTTCAGAAAAGTTGAAGAACTCCAAAAAAAATTACACATGGCGGAAGACCTGCAATGTTCCAAATTTTTTTTTTCGGTTGTCAAATTGACTTTTATTTTCTGAATGAACACAATTTTTTAAGAATTTCTGTGAAAAAATTTTTTTCAAAAATCGAACACAAACTTTTTTTACATGTCTACAGCGATAATAAAAATTCATTCGAACTGGACGAAATTTTGTACAATTGTACTTCTTGAATATCAATCACGAATATGAAAACAGAATTGTAAAATATTGAACGGTTTCGTTACTACAGTCATTCAAATGTTTCGTTCAACCTCTGAAATAATGAAAAAATTTATTTTGGGTTCTAGAATCAAAATAATCAAATTATTGGCATGTCCAAGCATTCTAGTTGAATTTATACAAAAAAAATCAGTGAAACTTAGTTGGGTCTCGAACCGACGTAGGTATTAAATATGGAAATGGCACTGTTCTGAAGATAATAATATTCGTTGCCAGGCAACGGTAGATCGTAGTTCATAGAGTTTGACTACTGGCTAAATTATATTCACTGAAATTCAAATACCAGTCCAACTCTATGAACTACGAACTACCGTTGCCTGGCAACGAATATTATTATCCTTAGAACAGTGCCATTTCCCTTTTTAATACCTACGTCGGGTTCGAGTCCCAACTAAGTTTCACTGATTTTTTTGTATAATTCATCTAGAATGTTTGGACATGCCAATAATTAATTATTTCGATTCTAGAACCCAAAATAATTTTTTTTTTTCATTATTTCAGAGGTATAAACGAAACATTTGAATGACTGCAGTAACGAAACCGTTCGATATTTTACAATTCTGTTTTCATATTCGTGATTGATAATTCAAGAAGTACAATTGTACAAAATTTCATCCATTTCTAGTTGAATTTTTTCATCGCTGTAGACATGTAAAAAAAAATTTGTGTTCGATTTTTGAAAAAATTTTTTCACAGAAATTTTTAGAAAATTGTGTTCATTCAGAAAATAAAGTCAATTTGAAAACCGCAAAAAAAAATTTGAAACATTGCAGGTCTTCCGCCATTTTGTAGTTTTTTTTCGGAGTTGGTCAACTTTTCTGAATAGAGGACCCAAAAATACTGAGATTTGACCAAAATCCGTTGCTTCAAGTGTTATACATAACTGACCACACTCATAGGAATCTAGCTCAAAAATCACGTTTGACTCGCTTATACTTCGAAAACGCGATATATTGTATAAGGCAAAAATGGTTCTCCCCGATGTCCTCCTCTACACGAAAATATATGTTTGTCCAATTTATGACGAAACACCCTGTATATCGGGTGTCCCAGGTGAATGGCTTATTAGATTATTATGGAAACTATTGATGGTACAGATTTCAAATTTTGTGGATCGACATTTGGCCATGTAAAGTACATCTTAAAAATAATTTCACATTTTGTACCCTTGTACCCGGTCTCGTCCGACGAGCTTGCGAGTTATCAGAGAACTCTATGTAATATTGACAACATTGCGTATCAATCTGACAAGAAATAAAGAACATAACCTAAAATTTTCCATTTGTATTTCACGTCCTTCCATATTAATTTTCAGGGGATATTCATGGGTTTTTTAGGACTAAGCAATAACAACTACTTAAAACAAAGTCGACGGTTCGTCGATATATTTCGACTTCATCAAGACTGAAAATGGAAACAGAACAATAGAAAAAGCACACAAACAATCATACAGTTATATGTTACCTAGTTTCTGTTAGTTGTTTAAAATATGTATAAATGACATACAAGCAGGAAGCAACAGTATTCAAACAGTCCAAAAATTATTTCATTTAATTTGGATAAATAACATCAATAAGACAGAGCGCAAGAAAACAACAACACATGAACAATGACCTACACAATGTCGCACATCTGAAGCACAAACTATCAATAAAAAAATACTACAGGTAGTTCACCTCAACGGTACTTGAATTGTCTGAAAAGGGAATCAAATGATTATACGATTGATGTAATCCTTAAGTATCACTCCTATGATTCACGGTATTGTCCAAATGAATATGAATCATCTCGCTCAAATTTCTCTTCATCCAGTTCCTATCCCCGTCCAATACTGAAATATGTTGATGTTCTGTACTAAAAGAGTGTAAAGCCAGCGCTGTTTTAGCTTCTTTATCTCTAAATTTCTCATGGCAATCATGTTTATGTTGTCTGGCTCTATTTGAGAGCAACTGTTTCGTCTGTCCTATGTAGCACCTATTACAACCACGCGCGAGGAATTCTGTATACCACGTTAGAACGATCAAGAGCGCTAGCTGTATCTTTCAACTTGGAAAAGAGTGATCTCTTTAGATTGTAAATACCAACTCAGAATTAGTGGACACTTTACGGATCGAGTTAGATATTCTGGAGGACAATTTCGGCACGAAAGGAAACCTGAAATAACTACACGTCACCTGTGGTTCGCCCAACCGGTCCCTGCCAGTTGGAGGCTTGTACTCATTAATGACTCTATTAACCAGACGAGAGGGATAAGCATTAAGTTTCAAGATTTGCTTAATCTTCATTAAATTCTCATGGTGGAATTCACCGCTCCTCAGATTGATAACCCTGTATAAAAAATTCTTTATAACGGAAATTTTATATTTTCTGCACGTGTCCGATCTATAATTCAACAATTTTCCTGAGCTGGTAGGTTTCATGCACCACCTTGTACTCAAGTTGTGTGTTTTTTCTATTGTTTCTATTGTTCTGTTTCCATTCTCAGTCTTGATAAAGTCGAAATATATCGACGAAACGTCGACTTTGTTTTAAGTAGTTGTTAGTTGTTATTGCTTAGTCCTAAAACCCATGAATATCCCCTGAATAACCTAAAATTGTAATATACACAGTGGAATATGCCAAATTTCCATGGCCAACCGACGGCTCACAACCTTTCGTGAACGGAGTATATCTTTAACGGTTTTTGAGTTATTAATTTTGTTCGAAATTTTAGATCAAATTGGCGTGTTACGAAAGTCAGAAATTTAGCAAGTCATTAGATATTGATCTGATCTATGTCACTGCTTTTGAATTTTAGTTGTCAGTTATACAGGATGGACAAAAAAATCATCATTTGCCAGTTTACAAAATTGTTTTTTCAACTACCTAGTATATTTTTCAATTTTTGAGGCACTAGATATACGTTTCAGCAACACGAAACGCATACCTACATAATTGAAAGTGCAATGTGGAAACGCAAGAGCAAAGTGAAAAATACTTCGCAGAAATTGAATCTTCAGAGAAATGTTGTGCAGCATAGTTAATTTTCACTTCGCAAATTTGTCAGAATGCAAAGTGCAAAGTGAAAAGTTGCAAAATTTTTTGGTCGTAGGTCACCAAACCAGAAGTATATACATACTCGACAATGCCCACGAGAACCATTATTACTATTTAGCGGCCCCCATTTTGAACGAAACCAGGTTTCAATTTGAATAACATAACTATTAGAAAACACTGATGTACCTATTCATATATATTTATTGATGCTGAAATATATTGAACCATTTCTGAATTACAATTTTCTTTTTCTGAATTACAATCTCTTATTTCTGAATTACATATTCCTATTCTGAAATTCGAATTAAAGTTTCTGAATATAAAAATCTTATTCTGAATTTCAAATTCCCTATTCTGAATATCAACCCACTATTCTGAATTACAAATTCAATTTGCTTTTCTGCATTACATATTACTTTTTCTGAATTACAATTGGAAAAGGTGTAGTTGAAGAAATTCAGTTCGTTACCATTCAGAATTTCATTACATTACCAATACAATAAAAGACTCCAACCAGTTGAAACAATTCTAATAATCTTTCCAACGATCAGCAAGCAGCAGCGAAATGATCAACCTCAGGTTACAAATTTCCCTAATTACGATCTGAACCGGACGTTATGGGTCATTATCGCGCTCACCAGTTGGCTAACGAACTCAACCGTGAAAATTCAAAGAAAAGCTGCTAGAAATTATCGCAGAGCTCTTTAATTCTCGCGTGTAATGCTCGCAGCAGAATCAACTTTGATTGTCCCTTTTTTTCACCGTATCAACGTTATGAAAAAAAATGCAACGGGTTGATTTCAAATTGAATTAAAGTTCAAACTCGTATAGGGTGCAGCAATGGCGAATAAATTGAATGCCTTTGTTACTGAGACCAAAAATGTGTATATAATTATTCGCGAAAAAATTGTGCTGTTGATTTCTCGTCAAAAAATAGGCTGGGTTTTCAATACAAATTTTGTTTGGGAGCTCCTGCAGAGTTACAGCGCCTGAAAGCTGTTTCGAGTTTCTTCATTGAAACCCAAAAAACAAAAAAGCAGAAAATTTATGCGGGTGAAAAGACATTGAAAATAATAGGTGATATTCCCCTCTACGCAATATGTAGAAAATGGTGCCCCTAGAGCTTGTTTCGCAAATAACTTTTTTCCAAATTTCACAATAAGAAAATTAATTTTGGTAGCTTGATCCATTCTTCACGATTAAGGTATCTTGTAGTTTCTTGCTTAAATTCAAGGTTTTCAGGAAAAAATATTTGAGTAGTAGGTAGTTTAGAAGTGAGGTACTACACGAATAATTTCGACATTTCATTGTACTGTAACTCAGTATATGAACGTTTTTAATTAATTCGCAATTGGTAATTCTCTAGTTTCCGATCGGAATTTCCATACCTGTATATTAATCCAGTCGAATTGTGCTTTTAGCAGGAAAGTTTTAGGGTAGTTTTGATTTCTTTAATTTTTTATGTTTTTTGGGGGGTGCTGAACCCGAATTTGAGGTTTGCTAACAAAATTTCGTGACGGAACATAGAAAAAATTACAAAAAAAGAATAAAAAACTCATTGTTGGTCAGTTTTTAAATTATTACTCGGAAACTATTAAGTTTTCTTGAAAAACCTTTCCATACAAAACGGAAGTACATAAAATTTCCTACAAATTTTACTACCACAGCTTGTTGTGTGGAAACCTGTTCTGGCTCAAATTATAGTTGAAAATGAGTATGTTTTTCTATGACTCAATAAATGAAAAAAAATTAAATTCTATGGTTCCGATAATGCGATAGTCTTGAAAAAATTTTGCATGAACATTCAGTATATCAGTCTCGACTCACAAAAAAATTTTTTACACAAATCGGATATCTTGTTATGGAAATGTAAAGATTCTTCTGTTCTTCTTCTTCTTCTTCCTCCTTTATATGTCCACGGCAACTTTGGCCATTCAGACAAGATTCTTCTTTTCAATATTTCAATTGAATTTTCTATGGTTTTGCTCACACTATGGCCACACAAGTTTCATAAGGTTCATCATGAGCATCTTGCATTTGACCGCAACATTTTTTTCGATTGGTTTCGTTTTGTCTGAGATATTGAGGAACAAAATTTTTGAATGGCCATGTTTTATGAAACAAAGATTATGGCCATTTAAAATTTTTGTTCCTTGATATCTCAGACAGAACGGAGCCCTGCGAAATGAAATGTTGCGGCCATATGTAAGATGGCCATAATAAGCTTCATGCAAAATTGTGTGACCATAGTGTGCACAGAACCATAGAAAATTCAATTGGAATATTGAAAGATGAATCTTTATATTTCCCTAACAAGATATCCGATTCAAGTGAATTTTTTTTTGTGTATCGAGACTGATGCACTGAACGTTCATGCAAAATTTCAAGAGGATGGCATCATCGGAAACAAAGAATTTAAATTTTTTCATTTATTGAGTCATAGAAAATACCTCATTTCAAACTATAATATGAGCCAGAACAGGTTGTCGCAGAACAAGCTATGGTAGTACAATTTGTAAGAAATTTTATAAAGAAAGGTCTTTCAAGAAAAGTTGATAGTTTCCGAGTATTAAGCAAAAAAGTGACGAAGAATGGGATCTTTCATGTTTTTTTGTATTTTTTTTATGTTCCGTCACGAAATGTTGTTAGCAAACCTCAGAATCGAATTTAGCACCCCAAAAAACATAAAAAATGGAAGATATCAAAATCCCCCAAAATTCTCTCACTAGGGGTTCTTTTAACTATACTGTACTGTACAGGCTGTCCCGGGAAGAATGCGACAAACGGAAACCATGAATCAAGTACATCAAGGAAGACTCGCAACAAGAGGTTTTAATCGTTAGGGGGCCTTCGTTTGGGATATACAAGGTGATATTCATATTATGGCTGAAACTTCAGAGTTCAATAACTCTCAAACTATTCGACCGAATTATTTCAAATTCGGAAGTTTTGTCACTCTTACGATTGCCATCTTTCAATATTACAGAAATTGAATGAATCATCCAGACTAGCAAAATTTTGAATTTTTCTATTTTCATGAATATTGGAACACCCTGTAGGTGAACACTATGTTTGTTTTCATTTTTGTAATCGCAAAGAATCAATTAATGGGATAATTCAAAATCTCTGCTTGGCACGGTCATACTGAGTGATCAAGAAGTGAGCAAAAAACATTACCCCATGAGTGAAATTTCAAACTTCAGAAACTTTTAAATTATTCGACCGAATGATTTCTAATTCAAAAGTTTTGTCACCCTTAGTGATTGCCATCTGTCAATATTTCTGAAATTGAATAAATCAGATCCAGACTAGAAAAATGTCAGACTTTCTCTATTTCCGTGAATATTGGAACACCCTGTACGCGAACATTAGGTTTTTTTCGATATCGTGGCCACAAAGAATCAGTTCATAATGAAAATTTAAAATCTCTGCTTGGAAACTTTATACATGGCGATCAATAAACATTCCCTTGAATGAATCTGTACTTCATATTAAATATTATTTCAAATTCTATAGTTTTGTCATCCTTCCTTTTATGACTGAAAACGAATACTAATGTTTAGGTAGAGAGTTCAGATCAAGAAATCAAATAAAAAGAGTGTTCACTCTTCACTCTAAAATAATAAACAACAAATAAGTTGGCAATATTCGATCTAAAAAACAAATTGAATGGAAAAATTTTCAGTTCAGGAATTGATCAAAATGGTATTCAATCATTTCAATACATAATGAAGCAAGTTGATGAAGTTGTCCGTCAATTTGAGGAAATTTTCAAGGAAGGCAGTATTGAAGAGTAACAAAACTGTATTCTCATTGAGAGACCGTCCTCGCGATCTGAGGTCAATAGGCTTCTGCTGCTGGAGAGGAAACAACTCAGTCTGGTGACTGGTGCATTGACTGGTCACCTGTTTAGCCCATTTCGCACCAAGCCAGTCCAGTCCAGTCGAGTCAAGTCACTTCAGGATTGGAACTATTACTTCGTTCAATCGTTTAAAACAATGGAATGTGAAATCTAGTTTCATACTAGGCCCTAGATTTCACATTCCTTTTGTTTAAAACGATTTTAAACGAAGTTAATAGTTCCAATCCTGAAGTGACTTGACTCGACTGGACTGGACTGGCTTGGTGCGAAATGGGGCTTAACAAGCATTTGAAGAGAATGGGATTGACGAGCTGCTCCCTATGCCGGTGGTGCAGAGTACTGATGAAACGGTTGAGCATATTTTGTTCAACTGTGGAAACCTTACAAAGTTAAGGTCAACACACCTAGGAAATCCAACACCTTCTATTCCTATGGTGAGAGGGACCACTCCTGGCAGGCTCGCGACATTTCTGTCTTCGTGTCTGAGGATCTGAGTCTCTATAGAACGATGCGGGTGAACAATGGGCCACTAGGCCTCAGTTCGGCCGGTAAGGCACCGCACAGAGAAGAAGAAGAAGAACAAAACTGTAAAATTCGAAGTTATTTCACAGATAAAATCAAGACTTATGGAACTATGAAATTTAACTCATATAAGGCCATGTTCCTAGATCACTCTGTATGACAGTACCAAGCAGAGATGTTCAAGTACAGGGTGATACACTATCAACAAAAATTGAGAATGTCTGAAACTTTTCTAGTCCGGATCTGATTTATTCAAATTCAGAAATATTTTCAGATGGCAATCGTAAAGGGTGACAAAACTTCCAAATTTGAAGAAATTCGGTCTGATAGTTTAAGAGTTATTGAACTTTGAAATTTCACTCATGCTCACTTCTTGATCACCCTGTATGACCGTGCCAAGCGGAAATTTTTGAATTTTTATCATTAATTGATTCTTTGTGGTTACGAAAATGTAACAAAAAAAATGTTCACGTACAGGGTGTTTCCAATATTCATGATAATAGAAAAAGTCCAAAATTTTGCTAGTCCGGATCTGCTTTCTTCAATTTCTGAAATATTGAAAGATGGCAATCGTAAAGGGTGACAAAACTTGCAAATTTGAATCATTCGGTCCAATAGTTCAAAAGTTATTCAACTTTGAAATTTCAGCCATCAGATGAATATCACCCTATAATATTCCAAACGAAGGCCCTCAAACGATTAAAACCTCTCGATGAGAGTCCTCCCTGATGTACTTGATTCATGGTATCCTTTTGTCACATTCTTCCCGGGACACCCTGTATAGTCAAAAGTGATGTCTTCGATTTGAGCTGAACAAAACCATGAGACAAATACCCACGGTCTGAAAAAACTGTCGTATTGCAAGAAAATGTTTTATGCATTAGGTTTTTTATCGTGATAATATTCACCTTCGACATTTTTCCATCTTCCCCGAGACGTTTATCGTGTACCTGAATATTCACCTGTTTGCAAATCAATTCGAGCGACTTAACACGTAGATATTACCTCATTTGCATCTACCACCATTTCGTGTCGATACTTTCGACACCCACATGCACCTAGTTCCCTATCGCCCTAGTTGAATATGCGATAAGAAGTTTCACTAGGTTTTTTTCAAGCATAAACGAGATTTCACCGCGACATTCTCGCATGTGGTGTGTTATCAACTAATGTTTTATGTTTTACATTAAAGCATGCAGGTTGTGCTAATAGGACTCAATTAAAAAATTGAAACTTTATGTTTGAAAGCGGATATCAAGGTTATGTAGGGCAGATGCAGAATAATTTCCCTATGAGATTATTAAACATCGAGGGGGATAAATATTTTCCTATGACATTACGTTTTTGTAAGGTTATTTTCTAGCTGCAAGATTTTCCATTGTAGTCAGGATTACCAGGTCGCCATATCAACAAGCCGGACATTTGGGTGAAAAAGCCTGACACCCTTCATCTACATTATTCAGAATTTTGTGTCTCAGTAGTAATTGGTCGAATGAATATGTACGCAAAATAAAATTTTTGCGATTATCGATTATTGCGATGAATTCTGTTGAATTCTAATGAATGAAAGAGAACCTATCGCTATTATGTCAGCGCCTCGCATTCAAACAATTGCACTAAAATTGATTATATTTTGTTGTATTATTTTTTATCCGCACAAGATTTATTCCAAAAAATATCCGAAGAAGAAGTATTCTTCTTGTTTAGACTTACATATGTATTTATAGAGTATATTTTATATTTTGATAATTCGGACAATTGCGAGACTAACTTATTATTGAATACATATTCACCAGTGCCGAGCCAGGAAGGACAGTAAGTGATATATAAATAGAATAGAACAACTGAGCCCGCAGATTTACCTTTTCAAACAGATCAATATTTTTCGGGTAGATCAATAGAACCGGTAGATCAGACGAACGATAGTTCAGTCGAACCGGTATATAAATTCAATGGTAGATCGTTTGAATATAACACAAAATCAATTACGATTGAAGATGCATTGGAACTTAGAACCTACACACACAATTTCCATTTTTCCGTTCAAACCTTGAACCTACTCCGAAAAACAGGTCTAACCTATCTTTCATAGATTTTGAGTTATGAACGAAAATTGAGAATTGGTCATTTTCATTGATACGGAATAACTTGCTTGTTTGAAATCGTATTCGAAATCGGTTATTACATTCTACAGGAACTTTTTTGAGATTATTTCAAATTTCAAATATGATATGACTTTTTTATCCAGCCATTTTTGAGGAATGACAAGGAATTTTGATTTTTCAAATGTGAACTGCGGTGAAATGTTTTTTTATCTGGTTCCAAAATTTTTGCTGATTTCAAAGATGTATCATATGTTCCTACCCACATGAATATTACATGAGAAAAAATTTAATACATTTTCCTGCTCTTAGATTCAGTTAGTTATGAGTAGGCTGGCCTTAACATAACCATTAAATATGCTTTATAGTTCGTGAACTCCGCACACTTCTATGTGAACTCAACCTTCTGTGATAGGAGTTCGAAGTAGACCTCCCTTGCGACTTGGGGTTTTTCATTCGTTTGAATGTAGCCTACGATCATATAATTTTTTTCGTAATTTGGTATATTCCGGCCCATTAGGAAAAATGAACAGATTACCTATTTTTAATATTAAGAACAAACGATGACAAATTAAGTAGGGGAGAGGCAGGCAAGATGGCATACAATCTTTTGAAAATCGATATCTCTTATGAGGAAAAAAAAATTGAGCACAGCATTAGTTGAATCTCTAGCCAATCAAGTTAGCTATCATTTTTTGAAGAAAGATATGAATAAAAAAATTGTAGACAAAAAAATTACGATAATCTGTAACATCCGAAAAAACCATTTTGCCCCACAGTGTCGGGCAAGATGGCATATCATATAATATGATATATTTTGTAGTGAAAAAACAAAATTCCAATAAATAACATATCATAGAAGAAATAGAAATTTATTTATATTTATATAAACAAAAAAAATCATATTCATATAAATAAAAAAAGGTACATTGAATGTTTTACTAACTAGGGCCTATCCCATTTGTTTTTTCTTACTACTTCCAAAACTCTTAACATATTATTCTCATCCCACTGTTCTCTGTTGGTTTTCCTTCGATAATTGAAGACCATCTAAAAAAATATTTAATTGTTAATAAAAAGTACCATGCCATTTTACCCAGCCTCTATGTATGTCAACTTGCCCTAACCACGTGTCAAAAAAACGAATATTAAATCAACGTTTTTGTGACATCTTTTTGTCAAGGTAAATACATGAAAAGGTTCACAATAAAAGTACAATTCTAGTCGGATATAAAAAAGTTAGAGAAATAATCTGTACTTACAGTAATACAGACGAGAAGAGAGAACTTACGTCGAAGTTGTACACGCTCATACCACTTTTTCACGACTAAGTCATCAACTACCGTAACGAATCCCTTGAAACAACGTTCGTACACTGTTCCCAACTAATTCGAACATTTGCACCGAGTTCTAGGATTCCACTCGCAGTGGATTCTTCAGTAAATATGGTATGCCATTTGGCCCTACTATGCCATCTTGCCTGCCTTTCCCTACAGTGTTAATTATTCAGCAATCAATGATTCCAGTCATAGACTTTTAATTAAAATGTATTGAAATTTTTTCTCGTGTAATATTGATGTGAGAGAAAAAAAATTCGACCAAACTTTACATTTGAAAAATCAAAATTCCTTGTTATTTCTCAAAAATGGCTGGATCAAAAAAATCAGTCTATCAAATTTGAATTACTCTTAAAGAAAGTGCCCTTAGAATGTAACAACGGATTTCAAATACGAGTTCAAACAAGCGAGTTATTCATCAACAATGAAAATGACAAAATCTCAATCCCTTCAGTAGACAACGAATTTTGCCCACCCTGTACGGGCTGGCCAGAATTCGTGATAGCTGAACTACAACTTTTTAACCCTATGAGATAGAGAAAAATAAATGACGCATTGCGGTCATCTTTTTTCAGAAACTCCTTATGCCGTCAACCGCATTGCTCTATCGTCTTTTATAATCGAGTTATAAGCCGAAATTAACATTTGGACAATAACAATTTTGGTCATTATATCCGTTCCTCACTTTTTTGATAGGAATCTAGTGGCTTGATCTAATTTTTGCTACTCCTTCCTGATTTATTACATGAAATTTTGTTTTTCTTATGAAAACAATAATCTTCACTTTAAAATAATCACCTTTTTTTTCCTTGTTTCAAAAATATAATAACATGTCATAGTTCGCGCTTAGGTTAGTGGCGACGCTAATGGGGGAACAGGGGTGGCCCAGAATTTTCAGTGGGACTAGTGATTAATGAATCAGTATATTTTTTTGAGCAAAGACCATAAAATTTAGGGGGGATTAGGCCAACCCTTGCCCCCAAATGTCGCCACACTTAAATGACATGTTATATATTTTTGAAACGAGAAATCAACAGTGATTTTTTTCAAATAAAAAAATATATTGCTGCTTCCTTGAAAAAACAAAATCACATATGTAAGAAATAATGAAGGAAATCACACAGCAAAAATTAGATTGAGCCGCTGGATTCCTATAGAAAAAGTGTCTGTATAATGTTTTTGTTTCAAGTGTCTAGCACAGAAACCGAGGTAATGACCAAAATTATAATCGTAATGTGCTATTCATTTTTCTGTAGTTCTGTAGTTCAGGGATCACCAATTCTGGCCACCTTGTACTGCCCCTCGTGACTCATCTGTATAGACGTGTATAATGAAATCGGATTCACTTTTATTGCAAAATCTATCCCACTATTACATTATCGTGAACGAACACATGATTCACAGCACGAACGATTGCGCTCTTTGATCACGAATATGTTAATCAAGAAAAGAGCACGAACTTTCGGTGAGAATGTACTGAATTAATTTGAGGTTCAAGGCCATCACATGCATTTAATTTATTCCTTGGTCTACTGCATACACATCGGAAGAAGGCATTTTGAACGTGAATTGGTTTATATATCTCTTTTGAGTTATGATTTGTAGGTTCAAGCTGAAATAAGGTGAGGTCCAATTTTGTTAATGCCACAATGCAATTATACAGCGAATCAGAATTTGTGAGAACTCTCAGACAGGTCGTTTTTCGATGAAAGGGGGACATAATCTGGAATACAAAGCTCGTTTTATAGCACATGATGCATTCAAATTTGTATGAAGCTGCTGTTAAAGTTCTATAATAGTTATTTATGTAATAAGGATCATAAAGACGATCATTATGGTACAAGTCGATAACACGGCGTGTGCCATAATGATTGTTTATGATTCGTATTACATACAAAATTTTATCTGATGGCATTTATATCAATACATTTTCGAAAAATTAAAAACTGCATTTTCGACATGTCACAATGACATGTTTTCCTTATAGAATTTCATTATGGTACTTAGTACCATAATGAAACCATTGTGGTACTTAGTGTCAGTTGCAGGAACGTCCATTAAAATTTAAAGATCCATTAAACTCTTAATCCTCCATTATTACAAGGAACTAATGGAGGATTAAGGGTTTTAATGGACCTTTAAATTTTAATGGACGTTCCTGCAACTGAGCATTAGTCCCATAATGAGCTTCCTTATGTCATCAAAATTGAGTGACATAACGTTGTCATTATGACATGCCATCAGATAAAGTTTTTTTATAGTGTCAAATATCGAAACAAACAATTGCATTTTTCATTGTGAAGTCTTATACATACACACTCAAAAAGGTGTTTAAGTGCATTTCTAATAGTTTATAGGCATTTTATGTAGGTTCGTATACAATACATAGCTATTCACGATTTATTCGTAATTTTTGTTTGAGTGATACAATTAAAAAACATTTCATTCTCATAAAAAAACTTGGCATTTTTTCAAAGATTCAAAAGTATTTTCCGGAACTCTTCAATAGACCGGAAAGCGAGAAGACAAGTTTTAAAGGCTTGAAGTACCTCTTCACGATTTGGTTTTTTCGGCCGGTTGACCCCCCTCCCCCAAATCAACGCTGTCGGTATCATCATTGCTATCGTAGTTTATTTATTTATTTAGATAATCAGGAATACAAACAGGTGATAAACACCCAACACAGTACCCACTATTAAGAAGTACCAAGTGTGTCAGAGTAAACAGTTTACAGTTATCTAATAGAACAATTATATTATTAGTAGTGTTCTTTCGTACTGATTGAACTGATGGAACTTATTCCGCGATTAGAATAATCACTTGCAATCACTTTAGAGTTGTGGAAGGGGGAACTGATTGAAAACGAAAGAACGAGCGCTTCAACTGATCTTTCTGATTGAAGTTATATAAATCACTTCGTTCAGTTCGAAAGAACATCACTATTATTAGGGTTGAAGTGGGGTAATTGCGTACTTGGGGCAAATGTGTACTCATCTGAAAAAAGGGGGAAAAACTGAAGCTAGCTGCTATCTAGTGGCGCCATATGTTTCTTCAATTTCGCTATTAAAGACGTTTTTTTTCCTTTTACTTCTATGCTTTTTACTTTGTTTTCACCTTTGTAAAATGTGCCAATTAGAGAGGACAGAAGGTGGGCAACAAAAAAAGTGCATAGCTTCCACTGGAAAATTCGGATATAAAAAATCATATACAGAATTGTTTTATTCTCTTCTGCTCTTTTTGTACACATTTGCCCCAATAGCAAAACAACTTAATTGTACAGATTTCCATGCTTCGGAGGTGGTTTTAAAAACTAGCAATACAACCATGAAAAAAATAGTTTTTTTTTTTTCTCTGGGTGATTTGTAATCTAGAGAAACGCCGCTAAAAGATTAAATGAAAAAAATAAAATTCTGAATGATCCCCTCCCCACCAGAGGCTGAAGAAGTTGAATTTCGTCAAAACAGGTACGCAATTACCCCACTTCACCCTATATTATTTATATTATATTATACCTAGTGATAAAAAAACAAGAAAAACAAAAAATATAGCAAATCAAATAAAACAAGTAAGTATGAGTTTTAGTGAAACAATATTCTTCATTTTGAAAAATACAGTATCAAGAAGCTAGCTAAAAATAAAAATAAATAAAAATACGACCAATTGAAAAAAAGAACATCCTATCGACATAAGTATATTTTTTGAGTTTTTGTTTTATTGATTTTGAATGAAATGAAACAGATCAATATTACTTAGAGCGTTACAACATCGCATCATCCTGCAGAGAGTAGAATTCATGGCGCTATTAGTGTTACTAAAGGGGATATGGAACATATCACTACTTCTGAGGAAACGACACGAACATGGTAAGTTATGGAGGAAAGAAGGTTATATACAGGGTGAGTCTTTGACCTTGCAGAATATTTTAACACAAGATTCCTGAAGGCAAAAGAAACATTTTTTTCCCATACCATTTTTTCCGATACGGCTTGGTTCGTAAGATACAGACTGTTGAAAATCCATAAAAAAATTTAATTTTCGATCATATCTCGCGAACGATCTCATCGAATGAGATGATTTTTGGAATATAGTTTTTTATTGATACGATGAATGTTCCTGCATTACAAAATTTCATCCACATCCTCCTGTTTCTTTAATATGACTATAACATTTCATAAAAATACCAGAAATTCAAAGAATCCAACTTTTAAAAATAATTTGAATGCTATTCAACGAATTTTTGACCATTTTGGAAAGTAAAAGTATTCCTTATTTTTTTTCGTATGATGCGTCGTTTTCGAGTAATCTGAAATTCAAAAATAAAAATATCTGTGAAATTCCGAGTATTGGTACTTTGGCTGAATGCAACTCTGTTCAAAAAATTCACAGAATTCAATTTTCCCTATGTGGTCACTTTGACAAATTTCAAGAATAATTCGAGAATTTGTTATCTGGAATGATGAATGGTAAGAGAACTAGCGGATTTTCTTAAAATGGGGTTATAATGAATAAGCTCACCTCTATACTTCTTCAGTGTAAATCCTTATCTATTCAAGCAAATTTCCACACCACTTTCGAAGTACCTATTGCAATTTTGTTTCGTTGAGCTTTGACATACGTTGATCCAAATTTACATTACGTTAGAATACGTTCATTTCTCATTTATTCATCATATGTATTTATATTACCACTAAAATGACCTTAATAAGTTAATATTCATGAAGTCGTATGATTTTGAAAAACAAACTAACCACAGAACACCGATGTCAAAGAATCTAGTGTCACTTCTGTGACTTTCACCATGCGGACCACAGAACATAAATATGCGGACACCCCTTGAAATTCAATCGCCCCAACTGGTGTTTTATGAACGTGAAATGTCATGCGTGTTATGGTTGAGTTGAGTTGTTGTTTTGATTTCGGAAGATTTCAAGAGAGAAGGAAATGAATGCTATAGCTAGAATAGGTGGTTTAAAAGTTATCCGATATAATCAAAAATGAAGTATACATCAAGAAGAGATTATTCTGTTTTCATCACTAGCAAAATTTTGGATGAATCAATCATTGCATTAGAAAATATACAACTGGTATTGAAAAAGTGAGTTCATATTTCTTTCTTAATACAGCAGCTTATTTGAAATTTCGAATGGTATATCTATTATCTACTCGTTTCTTTGATACAATAGCTTATTTCAAAGGTTTGAATGCTATATCTCGTACTTGCAAAAATTCAGTGGTTAATTTACCAGTGCGGCATAGCTCATTCTGAAAACTAAAAAGGGCTATATCTTCTTATTTAGGCCGAATCGGAAAAATGGTATGGGAAAAAAATGTTTTCTTTGGCTTCAAGGAATCTTGTTAAAATATTCTGCAAGGTCAAGACTCACCCTGTATACAGGTGAGTCTTTGACTTGTACATATTTTTAACCGTATATCCTGGGGTCGAAAGAAACACTTTTTTTTCCTCTACCATTTTTTCCGATTCGGCCTAAATAAGAAGATATAGCCCTTTTTTGTTTTCAGAATGAGCTATGCCGCCACTGGTAAACTAACCACTGAATTTTTGCAAGTACGAGATATAGCATTCAAACCTTTGAAATAAGCTATTGTATCAAAGAAACGAGTAGATATACCATTCGAAATTTTCAAATAAGCTGCTGTATTAAAGAAAGAAATATGAACTCACTTTTTCAATACCAGTTGTATATTTCTAAATGCAATGATTGATTCATCCAAAATTTTGCTAGTGATGAAAAGCAGAATAATCTCTTCTTGATGTATACTTCATTTTGATTATATCGGATTAACTTTTAAACCACCTATTCTAGCTATAGCATTCATTTCCAATATCTCTTGAAATCTTCCGTGCAAGAGTTTCCGAAATCAAAACAACAACAACTCAACCATAACACGCATGACATTTCACGTTCATAAACACCAGTTGGGCGATTGAATTTCAAGGGTGTCCGCATATTTATGTTCTGTGGTCCGCATGGTGAAAGTCACAGACGTAACACTAGATTCTTTGACATCGGTGTTCTGTGGTTAGTTTGTTTTTCAAAATCATACGACTTCTGAATAATAACTTATTATGGTCATTTTAGTAGTAATAAATATGATGAATAAATGAGAAATGAACGTACGTATTCTAACGTAATGTAAATTTGGATCAACGTATTATGTCAAAGCTCAACGAAACAAAATTGCAATAGGTACTTCGAAAGTGGTGTGGAAATTTGCTTGAATAGATAAGGATTTACACTGAAGAGTATAGAGGTGAGCTTATTCATTGTAACCCCACCATTTTTAAAGAAAATCCGCTAGTTCTCTTACCATTCATCATTCCAGATAACAAATTCTCGAATTATTCTTGAAATTTGTCAAAGTGACCACATAGAGAAAATTGAATTCTGTGAATATTTTCGACAGAGTTGCATTCAGCCAAAGTACCCAATTTTTCGAATTTCTAAGATTTTTTTTTCTTTCAACATCGAAGTACTCGGAATTTGTAGTCGGGAAAGATTAATCATATTCATGAAAAACTATGTTTCAAAAATCATTTCATTTGAAGGAATCGTTTGCGAGATATTACTGAAAATGTATGCTTTTTATGGATTTTCAACAGCCTGTATCTTTTTAACCAGGCCGAATCGGAAAAATGGTAGAGGAAAAAAGTTTTTCTTTTGACCTCAGGAATCTACGGTTAAAATATAGTAACAAAGTCAAAGACTCACCCTGTATATATATTAGGGAGAATTATAGATATTTGTTCAGCAGCTTATACGAAAAGTACATCGCTGATCTTTCTTCTATTTTCAAGGGAAATGAAACCAACTAAGTTAAACGAAGATATAGTTTTTTCGGGATTAAAACGAAATATAAAAGTTGAACTTGTATGAAATGAACTTCAAGAATCTGTTCTGAATTCTCTCGAGCCTGGCGATGTACACTGAATATTTTGGATTCCAAACTATACATGCAAAATTGAGTTTACTATAAACATATGAGTTATATAAAATGGTGAAGGTTTTCAAATTATTAAAATGTCTACTTTTTCTGGCAACAAAACCCAAGATTTTATTACAGGAATTTGCTAGTTGATCTATATGACGGTCAAAAAGAAGTTTAGAGTCAAAAATCACCCCTAAGTCTTTTATGTTATCTACCCTAGACAAGACAGTATCCCCAAGACTATAAGAATAGATGATCTTATTGATGTTGCGCGTTATCATGTTATCACCCGGCATTTATCTAAATTTAGTTGAAGTTGATTATCGCTACAGTAAGTAAAAAGAGTATTCTCGAACACCGCATTTGACACTGTTTAACATGTCCTTTTCATCGACATTAACGAAATTATTTAAAGTAACCGTCATTATTCAAAGATTTCTTGGAATATTTCGTGATAGAGAGAAAATACTTCGGTTTAGAGGGTGTTTTCCACATGGAATTTGGATTCAAGGTGCAATGTCTTGAACGAAATTCGTTATACAGAGAAATTCGTTATACAGACGTTCGCTATAAATAGGGAAGTAATGTATTGTATTTCATTTAGTTTCATCGGTACCATAATTCCATAAAAACACCCTGTTTCTTTGGGAATAAACACACTAAAAACACAAACTGCAGGTTCATACATATTTGAATCCATGCATATATTATTTGTGTAAAAGAACTAACCACTTTCCGTATTCAAATTCCTGATGGAGTTGTAGTAACAAGCTTTGTATCCCCTAATCATCAGCAATCGACCTGTGTGTGAGTGGTTTCATACAATCTGATTCGTTTTTGAGTTAATGAGGTTAGTCACTTTCGAATGAGACATCCTGTACAGTGGTTAGAATGTTCGAACGTGATATCGAATGACAAAGTTGCAAGCAAGATATCTTCACAAAAATTCGAAGTATTGGTGGACTGAGCTATATCCACGAGTCACTCGAGTATAAACAATGGTTTTTTCCATATTCCGTAAACGACTTGGATTCTACTTCTTTTCTAAAAATTGGTGGAAGTTGGTTAAACTCAACCAACGGAAAACGAATTGATTGAAAACCGAGATCTTGTGATACAAAACCTAACTTTTGGGAGCAGTCATACAGAAAATGATCTCAATGAAAAGTCAGAAAGAAGTCGTGAAGTTATAGAACAATAAAAAGTTGTTTCAGAATAACATTCAACTTTTTCAGATGTTTTACGTTCTTTAACAGTGCTTACGGTCGTCAGTAAGCGGGGAATTTGAATCATAAATGAAAAGAATAAAACCAATATCTTTCAGGATATTCAAATTCGATTTATCGTTTTTCCAATATGAACAAGAGAGCAAAAGCTTCTGACTCCACTTCATACAGTAGAACAAAACTCATCAAGCTGGGAAATGTTTAAATTAGATGAAAGAAAACCATACAAATCCATACTATCAGGTCTAGGTGCTAAAACACGACCCCTCAAACAGCAGACAAATACTCGAACCATTGCGCTACATAAGTTCTACCTCAAGAATATTTGAAAAACATTCACTTTCAATGTCCATAGAATGGGCCCAGAATATATTCAGTGTGTTTTGGGGACATTGAGAATATTCAAATATTCCATCAAGTGATTCTAAGAATATTCCATGAATATTCCTGTTCTATCTGGGTTCGATGTAAAATTTGGAAAATACCTTATTTGAACGTTAAACTGCACCAGAATTTCGGTCGGAAAAAGAATTTCCCTTCTCTAGGTCCTCTGAAACAACGCTAGTAGAACATCGACACGGCAAGTGGTCAAGGTCGACCAGTTTTCGTTTTCACCCGGAGCATACCTCCGAATGTTACAGCGGCCTCATAGCCGCCTATAGCGTTTCGCGATCATGCGATATCTGGATACGCCGCCTTATCTTACCTATCGACACCTGGCCGTTATATCATCGGAGTAATCAACCATTGCATGCAGCTCGCCAAAAAAAACGATACACTCTGCGAAATCTACGGGGCGTTTAGCCTAAGTTGAAGATGGTGCCAGGCGCGGTGTGATGGCGTGAAATTTCCTGCTGCGTATAATCAGACGAAAGTATGATATCAGCTTGTGGTCTCTTCGGGATGAACTCTAATCGGTGTCAGTTGCGTGATGTTTTTTTATTAATAGAAAGAATAAACTTTTTTTGTGAATATCACGAAACGTAGATTATATCCGAAAAATAGTACTATCAAAGTTGCTATTGAGAAATGATGAACGAATATCTCATGGAGTTGAAGACCCATTGCGGATATACAGGGTGACTGGTTACGTAGGGGACAACGGCTAACTGGAGATAGAGAACCTCAAACTGAAATCTGAATAAGGATTGAGGGTGTAAATGTCCCATAAGGATATTAGTTTCAGAGATACAGGGTGTTTTTTTGCAAAAGTGCTAAAACTACAGGGTCTCTATAAATGATTGTAACAGCGCAGTTTGGTTTTGGATTATGCAAACCACAGAATTCTGTGATCATGCTATGCTCTGATTGGTTAGAGATTGGTATTCTGTAATTCAAAGCCAACTGCGCTGTTACAATCATTTATAAAGACCCTGTATAAACCCCCATATCTTCGTCAATATGACAAATTTTTTGCTGATATTTGGCAAGCTTGTTACTATCATATTCTCCATCAGATCGAGAAGAAAAAATTCTCCAAAATTGTAGGCCCGTATTCAAAAATTTCATTTTCCGTGTCAGGTGAGAAATATCACCCGGTATATGGGTTAAAAAAAATTGAAATGGAAAATTGGAATCTGCAAAAAAACCCTGAGTAAAAATATGTTTTTAGTTTGAATGGCAAATTTTTTTTATAGTTTTTATGATATGTTGAAAGTCGAATATTACAATTTATTCATATTGAATTCAAGAAACATACCATTCCTGATAGAAAAAAACACTGAATTCGAGATACTCAAATAATCCTGAGGCATTTCGAATATTCCTTCACATCTTGAAATACTTTTTTATTATTTTTTCTATTAATATTATGAGAAAAATTCAAAAAACAATACAAATACAAAAGAGCAACAGTAGCGCATATAATTCATAAAAATCAAATGAACAAATGCTCGATATGCGAGAGCCATTCCCCTTGCCCACTTTTTGGCCTTTTTGAACAATTGAAGTACTTTTCATATCCACAAGATGAATACTCTTGATAGAACAGAAATACTGGATTTCAGCTCGAGAAAACTTTGACTTTCTTCTCAGAACCCCTGAACAATAATCCATCTGGTACTTATGTTGCAACAAAATTTATTCTTCAATGAAATAATGTATAAATTTTGAGGACTTATTTTCCTCTCATATGTACTTAGGTGTAGCAACTTCATCTTCTTTTGAGAAGCATATGAATTTCTTTCATATCCACAAGATGAAAAATTATACTCTTGATAAAACAGAAATATGTACTGGATTTCAGCTCGAGAAAAGTTTGACTTTCTTCTCAGAACCCCTGAACAATAATCCATCTGGTACTTATGTTTTCAACAAAATTTATTCTTCAATGAAATAATGTATAAATTTTGAGGACTTATTTTTCCTCTCATACAGGGTGTCCCAAAACTCGACGCAACCCGAACCGGGTGAAAAGGCAAGTAATGCTGGTTGTCAGAAAATATAAAAAAAAGTCTAAGTTGCATGATTTAAAAAAAATGGGCATTTTAAAAAATACGGAAAAATTCCACACCCTGTGACAGTCTTTTCGCTCCTGTTGCCACAAATATCAACTTTTTCCAACTTTTTTTTTGCTGTGTGAACTTGAATAATGATTGTCTAACTAAACTTTAATCAAAATTTGGATACCAGCTGCTCTAGGTTTTATAAAAATAGGGCTTGCTTCTCAGAAAAAAAATTTAAAATAAACAATGGCCTAGTTTCAACTGACTGTGTTGAAAAAAAATGTACTACGCAAGTTTGGCATGTTTTGTCAAAAGTTGGCGCATTTAGTAAGGATTCCAAAATGGTATAATACTTGTTAAATTGTAGCTGTTGTAGTTCAAATTTATTTTCGATTCCCTTTGAATACACTTTTTCTTAAACTGCTTTCCAGTAAAAAGCCCAATGGATTCAAGTCCGGGAAAAAATGTTACCAGAAAAAAAAATTTTCAGAGAAAATAATTTTTGCATTTTTTCCCGGAAGATGGATCGGCCATTCTGGTCCAATCTCGTGGCCGGCCCGGCCCGTTCACAGGACTTGAATCCATTGGACTTTTTTACTGGAAAGCAGTTTAAGAAAAAGTGTATTCAAAGGCAATCGAAAATAAATTTGAACTACGGCAGCTACAGTTTAACAAGTATTATACCATTTTGGAATCCTTACTAAATTCGCCAACTTTTGACAAAACATGCCAAACTTGCGTAGTACATTTTTTTTAACACAGTCAGTTGAAACTAGGCAATTGTTTATTTTGAATTTTTTTTCTGAGAAGCAAGCCCTATTTTTATAAAACCTAGAGCAACTGATATCCAAATTTTGATTGATATAAATGTAATATTCGACTTTCAATATATCATAAAAAGTATAAAAAAATTGTGCCATTCAAACTAAAAACAGATTTTTACTGAATGTTTTTTGCAGATTCCAATTTTCCAATTCAATTTTTTTTATCTCATATACCGAGTGATATTTCTCTCCTGACACGGAAATTGAAATTTTTGAATACGGACCTACAATTTTGAAGAATTTTTTCGTCTCGATCTGATGGAGAATATGTAAGTTGAAGATGGTGCCAGGCGCGGTGTGAGGGCGTGAAATTTTGCTGCTGCGTATAATCAGACGAAAGTATGATATCAGCTTGTATTCTCGTCGGGAGGAACTTAATAGCTGTCAGTTGCGTGATGTTTTTTTTATTGTAGAAAAAATAAACGTTTTTTTGTGAATATCACGGAACGTAGATTATATCTGAAAAATAGAACTATCAAAGTTGGTAAGGCCCATTGCGAATAATATACTTATGGTATTCCAAAAGAAGAATCTTATGGTGAATAGTATTACTGAAGTCACACAATAGCCATTATAATGAAATGAACGGTTAATCCACAATAAATCCTGGGTTATCTACCATAGAAACTACATATAGTTTTACAAGTTTTACATTAAATGATGCCCAAGGCGTTTGACCGGCTCGTTGGTTTTCAACCTAGTGTCATTTCGGTTTCTTGAACTATTTAAACTAAGATTTGCTTTCACTCTTTTCGCGTTGCCTTTGTGAATAGCTCAAACAACATAATAAAGTTACTTTATTGCGATTGCCTGGCAATGTAATTCCAAAGATCTCAGCATGGTCTGACTGGTGATGTAGACATGCGCCCCCTTGAGGTTCATCTTAAGACACTCCTGGACGCATATACAGGTGTCCCGGAAAATGTGGGGAATCTCTCGGATTCAGATAGAACATAAAAAATAAGATGACAAGTTCCCATAATTTTTTTTCTAGCGGCCCTCCCTACGACGATAGGACCTGCTAAATGACGCCACTGGAAATTTATTTTAATTGAATAAATTTCAATTACTTACTTTCATAATTTTCTTTCGAAAACGGTTCATTTCATCGATACTGAACAATAGTACCTTTTCTTCAGATTAATATTCAAGGTTTCTTAATTTTTTTTTTGGCACCTTATCATACAGGGATTTTAATTTTTGTTTTATGTATTGTCGTTTCGAAATCAAATACGATGGTTTTGCCAAGAAGTTTGAATCTAATTGATTCAATACCCTTATGTGTCCAACTCAGTTCGCAGGAAAAAGCTTTCTGATAAGGGGTATTAACTCTTATTGCTTTCAGCAGGCTACATTTCCTCACATGAAGATGTAAGGGAGGCAGATCAAGTACTCAGTTGGGTTAAGTTCTCAGATAGATCTCTTGTAAGTGAGGTATAAAGAATTCAGCTGACCAACTGAGTTGAGCTAATAATCTTTGTTGATCTCAGTTGAAGCTGGTAAAAGGAATACGGTTATTAGTGATGTTCTTTCGTACTGAACGAAGTGATTTATATAACTTCAATCAGAAAGATCAGTTGAAGCGATCGTTCTTTCGTTTTCAATCAGTTCCCCCCCCCCACAACTCTAAAGTGATTGCAAGTGATTATTCTAATCGCGGAATTCCTTATATCATTTGAATTCAGATTGGAAAGTTAACCTCAAAATTTGAAGTTAGAAGTTACAGAATTTTCATTGACATATAAGTCTATAAGAATTTTATACACACTGACATTTACAGAGATAGATGAATTAATAATCCAGTCGAAAACATAAATTGTAACTGAAGATGGCAAACCAGAGTTTATTACCAGTTCAGAACAGAACATATAATAAAGATCAAACTGAGCGCATTCTTTCGGACATTCAGTGATTGAATGTATTCTGATTGCAAAATTACTTTCACTTAAATCACATAAGTTCCATCAGTTCAATCAGTACGAAAGAACAATACTATTAATAGCAGTATTCAACCAGATGTTTAAACTCTGTTTGGGAAAAGGATAACAGGAATAATTACCACGGCATGGTTAATCAGTCAATGAGTCTGATGATTCAACAATAGTGATCGCCAATCTCATAAATCACGTCAGAAAATCGTGAGGCCACCTAAATTGCAATATAATCTATGCAAAGGGTTCAGCCCAAATTAATATGGATGAATTATGGGTTCGCCGTTCGCCCATATGATGTGGGTAGAGTCCCGCTTATGATATGATATTAGTAGCATTAAATTGATTAGTCGATTATCGAAAAGGAAATTATTCGGATTATTAATGGTGGATCAGTTATGAATGCCGTCAAATGTGGATAAAAGAGCATTAACCTAATGTAAAATTAAATATGATTACATTTCTCAACTTGAAGCTTCAAGATGATAAACTGATTCAATTTCATTGTATGACATGACATAGTAATATTTGTGAAGATCTCAGGTGTGTTTACCCATAATTACAGAACATATTTTTTTACCCAATATTAATATATACAGGGTGTTTCATCATCAACATATATTTTCGTGTAGTGGACATCGGGAGAATCATTTTTGCCTCATACAATATATCCCGTTTTCGAAGTATAAGCGAGATCAAGAATTCGTGGTCAATGGAAATCCTGTCCGGCCGGACAGCAGCGAGCACAATAACTCTCGAACGGATTAAGCTAAGGTTTTGAAATGTTGAGACTCGGTTCGGGTTCAAACGCTACGGCTGAGTTCATTAAAGTGCCAAATCACTACAGTAGTTTCGCTGTTATTGACATTTGAAATTTTTTATTATTTTCCCGATACATATTACCGAAATCACACATCCAAACAAAACTTTAAATTTAAAAGGAGAATAATGACGCGAAAACTCCTGCAAAATTTCGTGAAACATTTGGTCACAACTATAGCACGCTGTTCCTCTAGGAAAAAGCGCGCAAAAACAATTATCCCCAGGAAAGTGTAATCATTATTTGTCTTGTTTTAGCGAAAAGTAATAACATATCGGTTCATTTCTAGTGATTTTAGGAATGATTACAGGTAACGAATTTGTTTTGAATTCTGCTCTACAGATTTGTTAGGGACTTTTACACTGAAACACTTTTCTGATTTAATTGTTTATTGACATCGAAAAGATTCGTACAAATTTAGAAAGGGACGACGTGACGTACCGCTTGAGCTTTCTCGGGGGACTGCCCGTGTTCGGGCGGTTCGGCTTTCTAGTACCTGCCGAAACTTACCCTGTTGTCACTGTCGCCTTGTTTATATTCTTAAATCTGGGGAGAAATACTGCTACAGATTAAATAATACACTGAAATGCTGACAAATGATGACTTTTCATTCTCTCGGATGATTCATAATGCGCATCCAGCTTCTCTTCTCACCCCTGTTAAGGATGATAGCTTTAATGAGCCAACTTAATAATATAGGTACTACTTCACCCGACTATTGTTATATGTACGTTATCATGTTTGTTCAGGCACACAACAATTCATTGGCCCTAGGGCCTAGGCTTATTCGTGAGTTCAACCCTCTTGAATAAATAATCAACATAAAAAGCTGACGGAACAATTACTATGAAAAAGTTTTCGCATTATCTTCATCGCCACATTAAAAAAATTTCAGATCCTTTATCATTATTATTTTTGTTTCAGCTAGAGATTTTAAATTATTAGGGTAGATGTGGTCGGAATATCTCAGTTGAAATTTATAGTGGGCTGAATAATCCAAATGGTTCTAGAGATATGATTTGAAACTTTATCATTCTAATACTTTCGATCGAATCGATATTTTGGATTAAGGGATTTTTTATTTGCAATATATTATGATACTGCACATTTGAGCGCTCGTTCTACTTACACGAGTGCTTTAGCATTTGGCTCAAATGGCTGCATTTTCGATTTTTTTGCCGAAAATGATTTGAAGAGATAGGGATCGATTACCTGATGACAAATCCGTGGTCAAATTCGATTCTGTCCGTGGGGCCGTCCGGCCGTCCGTTAGCACGATAACTTTCGAAGGGATTGTCCCAGAGACTTGAGATTTTTAGGGTGACTTGTACCATAATGATCGTCTTTATGATCCTTATTACATAAATAACTATTATGGAATTTCAAAATTTTTTTCAGTTTACCTGATCCGATGATAGGGGTATTCGCTATGTAATACTAAAGCTCACTGTGAAAGTCTTATACTCTCCTTTACTACTCTTAGTCTACCCAACTTTTGGGGTTTTAAATGCCCTGGTGGTTTATTTTTTACCCTTTGATGTGACTGAGGTTTAACACTTCTTTGAATGTTTCGTAAGTCACACAGGTATACTTTAAACCTCCCCAATCTATTCGGAAATTCTTGGAGCTCAGTTCAGATTTCACTTCGAGCATTAAATTCTTCTAACAAAGTTACTGTTTATTAATAATCTGTTGGTGATAATATTTTCACTCATTTTTTGAGAACTTACCATTTTATTATTGTTGGAAAATATTCTTCGAGTGAGGAACAATGCAGTACTTTTCGTGTTGATTTTAATGTTTCTGTGTGTTGTAATGAGTCAATTTGATGGTGAAATTGTATGTTCATTTGATGAAATGGTTGCATGATTGTGATTCACATCATCACGTAAATGAAAACAGAATCAAAAAGTATCAAAAGGTTTCGTTACTACACTAATTTAAATGTCTTGTTTTGACATTGAAAATAGTAAAAAAACACCGCCTGAGTTCTTAAGGCAAAAATTTTTTAATTATTCGTATATCGAAACATTCTAGATGTAGGTATATGCCACATACGAACTGAGATATCAAGGAACAAAAAAGCCAAATTTTGATGGAAACTGAGGATTCAGATGATTCTGACGACGATGAGGAAACAAATTTTGAAGGCATAATTTCTTGAATAATTTGATTTGTAGTAATGTAAAAATAAACACCCTTAATTACAAAACAATTGACAATAATACATTCCCAATATGCGCTCTCGGTCTGACTTGCAAATATGAATAAGCTTATTTCGCTCGCACTTGCGCGGCAATATTTCTGGTCCTGCCGGATGGTTCGTGATGAGAAAAATTTCTGCCATGATTATAATTCGCTTTCTAGAAACATTTTCTTTATTTCCTGTGGATTTCAAGCTTACTGAAACGACATAAGTAAAGCTAATCTTAACGAATTTTCAAAGAGTTCTGCCAACACTTAGGAGGGACGAAAGAGTTCTGCCATTATTTTTTATGGATCCAATATATTATTATCAATAACATTACCTGAAAGTTTTGTGTGTGATACTAATGACATAGTTGAACCTAATTTCTCTGGCGTTCATGGTAGTCTACTCCGGCCATTATGGGCCGACAGAAATGGTTTTTATTTTTGAGCAGATATTAAATATTGAGCAAGTAAATTTTGGTGCGTGTTGAAATGACGTACCCAAATTGATCACTGGCTCTTGGTCTATTAACTTAGATTCTTAGCTCAGCTCACTTAATCAACAACTCAGTTTGGACTCACTCACATCTTGCTCAGTTACTCTCAGTGGTGGAACGGCGAAGAGTTAAAAAAATTTAAGAAAAGCCCCGAGTAGGAGCTTTGAGCGCTCGTTCTTTGATGGAGCAATAAAGCCGGGTTTCACAAAACTCCAATCACCTCGATTATTGAGATGTCATCATTTCTGTGCAATTTTCAGTTCATTTTTGGCATAAACCATCGACTTAAACCAAAATCAACGATTTGATTGCCCAATCAAGCTTTATGAAACCCACGGTCTGACTATTATCACAAATTTTATATGCGATTTGAGACCGATACCAAATATATAAATGCAGAATCTCAGCACAATCGGAATTATTCTAGAAATTATTCAAAAAATTAAATATGTAGAAGATAAATAACTAAAAGAATTGAATTTGATGGTTCTGATGATGCAATCCTTTTGAAAATTTTCATGAACATTCAGTATATCAGTCGTGATTCACAAAATAAATTTCATTTGAATCGGATATCCTGTTATGAACATATAAATATTCTTCTTTTTAATATTCCAATTGAATTTTCTATGGTTATTATACTATGGTCACAAAATTTGCATGAACATTCAGTGTATCAATCTTCATTTATTAAATAAATTTTATCCGAATCGAAATTTTTTTTTATGGAAATGACGTTTCTTCTTTTCAATATTCCAATGGAATTTTCTATGGTCAGTTTACACTATTATGGGCATAGTGCATATGGCCGCAAAATTTCATTTCGATGGGTTTCGTTTTGTTTGAGATATTGAGGAACAAGAATTTTGAATGGCTATATTTTATGGAACACCTGTACGATTTGGCTGATCAACGAACTCAACCAATTTGGGCAAAACGATATAGCACTAGGCGAACGAGCGCTCAAAAAATACAAATATAATAGGCATTTTCAGGGAAAAATAATTCTCTACTGAATAAACCGAGGAACATATTCGTGAAAGTTAATGTGAATGATGACTTAGATTTCCAATTTCACCATTATAATAATATGTTAATCTGTTCACTAATGAATTTCTCATTTTACTAGAACATAATTTCATTTTGTTGAGATGGGCAGAAAGCGAACGAATCCATCAAGCCATATGTTCCCATGACGAGAATGCATTGAATTGAGTTTGGTTTAATTATGTTCACGTAAACAATAAGATGAATTTATTGCATGAAATTATTATTGGAGGAGATTTTCTCATGAAAAATCATTAATTTTAAACAGAGTTGGAAATATTTGCTGTAAATTTTAATAGAGGAGTAGGCACCATGCGAGTGGCCAACTGCTTAAAATACACCGAAAATCGATTTACGTTTTTTACAATAAATCAACTTTTATTCAAAAGTTTGAATCTTAATAAGCATATATTGTAAATATGAGATGTCACTAAAACCTGTGAAGATTTCAATACCAAATTTTTTTTTCTTGCGTTTTTACGGTTTCAGGCATTGTCACTTCTTTAAGAGGCATGTTCACCACGTTTCAACCTAATTTTTTTTTAAAACATTGGTGAACATATAATAAAAAAATTCATTGAAACTTTCATAGGCCTTAAAGACATTTGATATTTTCAGGATTGAGCTTTCGTTAAAAGTTGTTTTTCTGTCGACTTCAAAAGAGAAATGACAAATGGCTTTGTTGCTCAGTTTCTACTTTTTCAATGCTCAATTGTCATGGGCAACTGAACACAAAGTATTCGGAAGCACTACGAGTAAAGTTACAACTCTACTGAAATATAGAAAATTTATAATATGTCAAAATGAGATTCTATTCCAATGAAGAATCTATTCATAATGCGGTCGATGGAAAAATCTTGTGATGAATCCGTTTATAAAAATGATTGTAAAAAACTATAGTCCGTTCACGAAACGTTCAGCTGTCGGTTTGCTATGACAATTTGGCATATTCCACTGTGTATATGAAAATTGTAGGTTATGTTGTTTATTTTCTTGTCAGATTGATAGGCAATGTTGTCAATATTGCATAGAGTTTTTGATAACTCGGAAGCTCGTCAGACGAGTCAGGGTACATTCGGCAACGTTGACTTTGTTCATCATTGTGACAGCAAATACTGCCAATCTAAAATAAATAAACAAACGCCCACTTTGCGCTCAGTGATATGTGAACGGAGTAAACCTATAGGTTTAACCTGACCGATCAAAGCATAGCATGAGGACAGCCATGATATTTGCTGTCAACTTCTGAAAATTATTTGACGTTTTCCGTCGAACTCAAAATAAAAGGTGATTCAAATGTGTACGAAATTGATCGTTAATGGCCCATTCTAATGCTCAGGTTATGCTATTTTAATGTGCAATACTCATGGCAACCGTTCACAAAGTACTCAGAAGCAATACGAGTAATGTCACAACTCTACTGGAACATAGAAACATAAAAATTTATATTATGTTAAATGTATGCCTTGTGCAAAATGGGAATGTATTTCAATGAAGAATCTATACACAATTCATAATGCCGTCGATGCAAAAATCTTGTAATAAATCTGTTTATAATGAAGCGTTAATGGTCTCGAACTTTTTATGCATAAAAAAGTGATTTTCGGTGTATTTTAAGCAGTTGGCCATTCTTATGGTACTTTTCTATTCGCCAGCAGAAACTGACATCAAATATGCGTTCATGAAGAAACTGATTGGTGATATTCATGAAACCACATCCAGGAAAAATCGTTGACTCGTTTTAAATCGTACAAAGCCTGTATTTGTCAGGTTAAATGGACCGCAACGATAACCGTTCTTGTAAAAACTTCTTTCACGATCTACTGAAGCATTCAACAACTTCACAGTGAGTGCATTTAGCAGAGTAAACAATTACAATGATTCTTTCCGGAATTGACCAGCAAGCCGGATAGCCAGTCTGCACTTTCTGAAAGAAATAAACCAAGAACTCGTAATTTACAAAGATTTGTAGAAAACAATGGCTGTCAGGACACTTTAATTTTCCCAATATGAAAATGGTGTCAGAGATCCTGACTAATATGATGTTGTACACAAAAGAATAATTTGATATTTGTCAACGGCAACAGCAACAAAAAAATACATTTTCTCTGAGAGTTTGAATTAATCGTCACCTATGATATCAGATTGTGGCTGATTTGTAAAATTATACATATAATTATATTCGTGATGAAACAGATACGTCCTGACATCATACCCTTCGAAAATATCAATCATTTTTTCTTGGATGGATTCATTAAGAACTACAAACCTAAAAAAGATCAATATTTATCTATAAATAGTTCCCCAGAAAGTTCGCACCAAAGCAGCAATTTAATATTTGGAGAATTTTATTCAGAAAATGATTATGAACCATAGATGACTTGGTCACCAGGAAAAGCTTCAAAGCTGCCAAACTTGACAATTGAAAAAACAGGGCAACAGGCAATGCTACAAATAACAATCATACAGGATCATATTTTTAGTCGATTCGCAAAATTTCAGATAGAAATTTAGAATTTTAAAAATAACCCCTTTCTTGAGGTATCTAAAATGGTTGTGTTGGCAACTTCAAATTCATTTTGGTTCAAATATTCTTTTTCTTTTCTAGTCAAAATTTCCCGATCTCAAATTGTGATCTGGAAACAATTCTGTACCAACTTGTTATTCTGAAGTATGAAATTTCAAAGAAGCAGAGTTTTTTCTTGAATAAATGAACTTATTGTTACGTCTCATATCACACACATCATTTTGAGAATGAAAGAAATAACCGAATTTCGATCTGAAATTTTGCATATCGACTAAGGATATGATTGTCAACAATTTTTCTCGCATTTGTCGTATTTTCCAGATTTGCACAATGTTTTGGTCTATTTTCTCCGAAACTGTCAAGTTTGACAGCTTTTAAGCCAGTCCCAGGGCCTATTGCACCAAAATATTTTGCAACTTTAAACTTTGCACTTCGCATTCCGACAAATTTCAGAAGTGAAAATTAATTATCTGGCACAACATTTCTCCCAATATTTAATTTCTGCGAAGTGCTTTTCACATTGCACTTTTCAATTATGAATGAGTTTCGTGCAACGTAATTCATTTGAAAAGTGCAAAGTGAAAAGTTGCAAAGTATTTGGTGCAATAGGTCTCTGGTGACCAACGTCTCTATGATTCAGAATTATGTATTTTCAAAGCTGAACATTCCTGCAAAAAAAATTGATTTGAAATATCAATGGTGAAGGCCTTTGTTAATTATCTGGGAAATACCGCCTGCTTTTAGTTCTATGTACAGGGTATCCCATTTTGGGCACTTTTACGGGATATCTCCGTTATTTTTAACGTTAGCGGGATGCGGTTTTCGCGACAGTGTGCTACTTTTTTGTGAAACTAAAGATGGCGCAATTAGTTTTTGCATAGCTCTCTTAGTTTTTGCTCTACAGGGCGGAAATGAAAAGTATAACTTTTTAATCACCTCCCATATCTCAGTTGTGCTTAAACTTGGAGAAATGGTTGAAACGCATTCCTATAGATTTTTTTCCGTAGAATCCAGTTGCGTAGTCAGTTTTTCAATTAAACTTTCCGTTTTTGAGTTATTGAGCAAACATACGTTTTTTAAATTGGACACCCTGTATATTATTTTTTATTCTTATTAAGCACAATCTCAGCTTTTCAAAAACATATTTTTTTATGCATTTATTTGCAAAACCAAGCTCAGAGTTCAAGATTTTGTAATTAAATTGTCAATAACCAAGTAGTAGGCTATGACTGTTTATTAAAACAAAAAATTAATGTCAAGATTTCGTTAGAAATCAAAAATAATGTTAACATAATATCTAGATCACAAACCAGCATGTCATATTTCTCGTAATTTCGTAAGCAGCCGTAATGAGAAAAACTTAAAACTGAATCATTAATATGATATAATAATAATAAAAACTGAGAGAACTGTAAACTTTTAAACCAACCGACAAAGCTTTGACATTTTTTTTGTTTTTAATAAACAGTCATAGAGCCTTCTACTTAGTTATTCACAATTGAATTACAAAATCTTGAATTCTGAGCTTGGTTTTGAAAAAAATGCATAAAATAATATGTTTTTGAAAAGCTGAGATTCTGCTTAATAAGAATAAAAAATAATATACAGGGTGTCCAATTTAAAAAACATATGTTTGCCTATTAACTCAAAAACCGAAAGTTTGATTGAAAAACTGACTACGCCACTGGATTCTACGGAAAAAAATCTATAGGAATGCGTTTTCAACCATTTCTCCAAGTTTAAGCACAACTGAGATACGGGAGGTGATTAAAAAGTGATACTTTTCACTTCGGCCCTGTATAGCAAAAACTAAGAGAGCTATGCAAAAACTGATTGCGCCATCTTTAGTTTCACAAAAAAGTAGCACACTGTCGCGAAAACCGCATCCCGCTAACGTTAAAAATAACGGAGATATCCCGTAAAAGTGCCCAAAATGGGATACCCTGTACATATATGATTACCTATCAGAATTATGGATCTGTAGACAGTTTCATGAACATCTGGGGTTCTGAAAGATTTTTACTTGTAGAGCAAAACCTAGCTTCAAAAACTCCTCTGCTTCTTCGAAGGAATTTAAAGAAAGAGTTTGAATGGGACTGAAATTTGTGACAGAAAGGTGATATCACAGATCCCTTTCTCATGATATTTCTGTTTCCATCATTTTTTTCAGGTGCAATTTCAAAATGAAAAATCAAATGAGAGGAGAGAAAAAAATCCAATGAAGAAAAGCGATTGACATGATTATTTCAACTTATTTAAATAAATTCAAAGATGCACTACACTTATACGGGAAGACCGGGGTTTTTTTCTCTGTTTTCTCAGAATTTCTTCTGCGAATACTGTGAATAACGCATGCTTTATTGTTTGATAAACGCGGAACTTTGTGAAGACATTACTCAAAACAATCGGTAGTATACTTTTGGCTTTGTTCACATAAGTCTCTATGAAACTACCCCCTCTGGTAGAGACACAGGCTCCCTTTGAAAAGATTGAATTTTTCTTGAATATACTAAAGAATCATTCTTGTTGTATAATGATCCGTTTAAATTTATCTAGTCACTTAGCACAACCATTCGAATGATCCAATGGATCATAAGCGATTTCGCATTTTTTTTTAAGTTATGTTTGTGATAGTATGATTTTTCTAAATGCGTTAGAGTTCAATTATAATACTCACTTATTGGCATCATGGTCCACGAGAAGATAGAGGTTCTGATCGGACTGCCTCAGGCGCTCTGCAGTTGTGATCGGCTTATTCAATCCTTGTGCGTGAGCCGAAGCTTCGCCCATTTCGTTTACGATTTCGGCGACCTTGTTCACGGTATTCCTGGAATATTGAAAAAATCATGAATTTTTTCATCATAGTATTAAGTGTTAAAATTGCCAATCAAGCAAAACCAAAATATAACTTATATACGGGGTATTTATAAATGATTGTAACATAGTAGGTTGCTTTGGAAAATTTTCATCTCATCGTTTCTCATGCAAAGTCTACAAATTTATAATTCCAGTCACATAATTCAATTTCTTTCAGAATGACCAGCCTAAACTCATAGTATAGTTTGTTTAAATCAAAGTTTTCATCAGAATAAAAATATTTATAATAGTCCAACGCCAACTGCGCTGAGACAAAACACATAGTTTGATAGATTTTCCTGATATGAAAATCATATCTTATTATTGAGTTCACGCTCAGAACAACTCAGTCAGAAGAGTCCGATTTGTGAAATAAAATTGAATTTATATTCATATTTACTAGGGATGAAATTTTGCTGCCAAACTTTCTTGATTTTTGTACAGGAAAAATTGCATCTTGAGTGGTATTTCTATTAAAAAAATATATATTCGAAAAGAAAAATTTACAAAATTTTTTCCGAGCTGTCTCGAATTTGAGAAACGTCAAAATTTTGTCGCCAGTAAACTATGTTGCTTATTTTTACCTGGGTCAATATTTCATGGACGTAAAACGGTAGCGGAACTGAATAACAAACAAGAAGAATAGTCAATGAAAAATTCGAGGAAATACCTCCCACTTTCTCTGTAAAAATTATTACACCATCTAGAGATACAATCCTTAAAAAAACCAGCCAACCTGAGAAGATATTTGAAATTTCGAAAACAAAAAATTAACATAAATAAATTATAACGAAATATTTAGGCACAAAACCTATCCAAACATCATGAGTCAGCAAATGTTTTTGGGAATATCGTTCAAAAAATTACCATGTCAAAGATTCGTTTGTGAATTTATCTGAATGAAACCAATTAATTTATCCGCATTGCGATATTTAATTTCCAGACAATCCACAGAAAAATCAACAAGTCTTATTATTCTTTCTGTTATCTAGGTATATACGAGGATATTTTTCAAATCTAATGTCCTGTAGATTGGAAAGACATCGTTCACAGACAAACATTCAAGCAAACTCATTTCCAAGTACCTAGTTTCAGGGATCTTCATTTTCAATTATTTTAAAACTTCCTGTAGCAATATCATATAAGTATACAACTATAGTTTGAACGTATCGTTTTCAGGATAATTCATTTTTTCAGCGCTCGCTCTAATCAAACGAGTGCTATTTCGATTTTTCCAAATGTTGAGCCTAAAATGTAGTCAAACGATAAGGTTCGACTCCCTGATGACGAATCCGTGGTCAAATTCAATTCTGTCAGTGAGACCATTTTCGGCTCAGAAATCGAAAATTACAGACATTTGGGCAAAATGATATAGCACTCGTTTAAGTAGAACGAGCGCTCAAAACTGAAATATGTCAAAAATGAATAATTAAGAAAATTAAATTCTATGTTTCTGATAATGCGATCCTCTTGAAATTTTGCACGAACATCAGTATATCAGTTTTGATTCACAAAATAAATTTCATTTCAATCGGTTATCGCGTTATGAAAAATATAGAGATTCTTCTTTTCAATATTCCAATTGCATTTTCTATGGTTTTGTCGACACTATGGCCACGAAATTTTGCATGAAAATTCAGTATAACAGTCTTCATACACAAAAAAAATTTCCTCTGGCAAAACGAAATAACACACGTTTAAGAAGAAAAAGCGCTCAAAAACGAATTAGGAGACATAATTCGATGAGAAGAATGATTTTATCCTGATTATCCTGAAAGTGCACATGAAAAGAAATTTATAGGTAGTCGGTTCGTGAAAATTGGGTGGTTGGCGTTGAATTGATCGTTAAACGGATTATTTTCAGGTCATCGAATGTATTCTTTTCGATACCCTATTTATTTGGTGAGTATTCAATTACTTGATTTAATTCATGATTAGATAAACGTATTTCCAAGTAATTCACATCAAGGCTAGGGATTATTGATTGTTATCCATGATCAATGATTTTTAATGGAAGATGAATAATGAATCTTCAGGAGAAAGCGTATTTGATGGTGAGTCTGTAGTTTATCCAACCAATACAATAAATAATTCGCCTGCAAATGGTGTGAAATGAAATATGAAAACTCCACAGAAAGTTCATAATTAGAATACCAATTGCGAAAGTTAATTTCGAACTAACGCAAGTCATATTCTCATCAAAAAACAGAAAATATTACTTAGAATAGTAGACATAAATTGAGTGAATATTATAAACATAACAACAACATAATGCTCCACCAAAGAACGAACGCCAAAAGCTTCTGCTCAGGACTTTTTTTTAGAATTTTTCTTCCTAGAATTGATTTTGACACGTATTATTCGTCAGGGAAGCCAACATAGTCGCTTGAGATCATATTCGGTACAAAATTTTTAAATAACAGACATTGGCAAAACTACAACATGATTTTTCTCATGCGGCCGAAGAACAATCGCGAAAAAAAAATATTTATGTGAATCGCGGTGCAAAAACCAATAATACCCACTACTACTACTATTCTTACTACTATATTATACTACTATATATATAATAATGGTGATAAATTGTTTTGAAATGCCCTGAATTGTGGATGATTGCATAGAACTGTCTGAAGTTGCTTGAATTGTCTAGAATTGTTTTGAATTTTCATGCATTTTCTTAGATATTGACGTGAATTGTGGCTTGAGGCGAGCAACATTTTCATGACTGGGTCAACCCTCGAAACACCAATTGTGAAAGTAAATTTCAGGTACACCCGAGGTATTTCCTTATTAGAAAACCAAGAATGTAATTCAGAATATCAAGCATTCCGATTAGATTTCAGAATGCATAAATGATAGGCGAATGAAACAATCCGCAGAAGAAACATCAAAATTTCAAAATTTATTTACAGAATATCTAAAAAATGCTGATAAAAAATTCATCATCAAAAATAAAGCATATTTGATGATGAGTCTCAAGTAAAATCAACCTAAACATACAAAGAACTCATCAGCTAGCAATGATGTCAAATGGAATGTATAAACTCAGCAGAAATTAATGAGCATACAAATCGCGAAAGTTAATTTCAGAATTCAAACGAGTCATTTCCTCGATAAAAACCAAAACCATCATTCAGAAAGGAGACATGGAGTTAGTAAATGTTAATGAAAGGACACATTCAACAGGCTGTAAAATCGATTTGGGAGGGACGACTTCCTCACAAATTCCAAGCATTCACAAAGCATAGGCGATGTTTTGAATGATTAAAATTTATGAAAACATAAATGAAAACGATTTTAATAGTAGAGGATAAGAAATCGTAGGTAAACTCCTCAAAAACAATCGATGTTATGTTGATTATCAAAGACATTCCATATCTGGAAAATTCAATGGAACATTAGTTTTTCATTTCACCAATAAAGGTTCTGAGTATGGTGAATTTTCTTCATTAATAGTTCTCATCCGAAAATGAGTTAATTGAGGACAAGTTTAATCGAATGCAATGAAAAAGGCCTTGACATTGATGAGATAATTTTTTCATTCGAATTGAGATAAAGGTGTGCATAACAAATATAAATATTATTGATACCGGGAACACATTATCAATTTAGATTTAATTCACACATACCACAACGCCCTTCGATCTCCTACGAAATCTGGAGGCAGCAGCGTATTGCCGATTTCCACAATTGGCCTTTTAAAATACTCGTTCACATTGAACTGGAACTCCATGGTCACCACTCGTCTCACGAAGATGAAGCTACTGATAAATCTCCCGAGATCACTCGAAAACCGAAAAATAAGTTTGAGGAATTTTGGGGAAAATAACGAGGTGCGAATCTGACGTATGTCAATGAGATTTGTTTTCTAGCCGATGCGATACGATACGACGATTGTTCTATTCAGAGAACAGAGAACAAACACAGCAGCGTCCACAAACTTGCCGTCTGACTGACTGCAGCTCCGTTAGAAGGTTTTACGAGTGTTGTAGGCCGTGACAGGGAAAGCATTGGCGGAGAAACTGGGTCTGATGGATTTTCCAGACGATACTTCTCCGCAAGCGCAATGCTACTTGAGCTGATGAAAATGGAATGGAAATTGGAAAGGTGCGCTAGTTTCCAGACGATAATTTGAATTGGAACTTTACGTGATTTACACAAACAGTTAATTTTACAACTAGCAATTTTGACGAATGTCTCATTTACTGGTAAAACCAAATAAATCGTTGTAAAATGACACGACCTACAGTTATTTCACAGGAATTTCCATAACAATCAATTCGAAATCCCACTTCGAAGTTAAATTTACTATAAAAATGATAAAAAGGAAAAACAACTTCTAACGAGTTCCAATAAATTCAAGACTAACGGCCTTCAAAGGCCGATTAAGACAAAAATGTCCTATCAAGAGCCTTTTTCCTATGAATATTTGTAGCTCAGGGCTACGCCAAATTTTTGTACATAGCCAAAAGCTAAAAAAAACACTTTTTTGGGTAACTTTCAGTAACTTCGGGAAGCTGAATATTTTTTATTGGAGCAACATTCATCAGGCAGTCCATGTTAAAAAAATAAGAACTGCAAAATACTTACTGCCCTTAGAGGATATAAATTTTCCAAACCTAGCTGGCAAAATATATTGAAAAAATTAAAGGAAAGCCGTGAGCATGTGCTTCGGACCTCTCCGCTCGTTCATTGGTGAAGCTATATGCTATTACCTCAAAATTGTATAGGACTTGACATTCATGCTAAGTCGAAAAATCTTGGCACGATCGGAATTTTATTCCAGAAATAATTCAGAAAATTTAATATTTTAAAAAACAATTACTAAAAAAATTCAATTCCATGGTTGATGATAAAATTCTTTCGAAAATTTGCATGAACATTCAGTATATCAATTTTCATCCACAAAATAAATTTCACTTGAATAGGATATTTTGTTATGGAAATATAAGGATTCTGCTTTTCAATATTCCAATTGAATTTTCTATGGTTCTGATACACTTTGGCAATAAGTCTTATAATGGGCATCCTGCATGTGACCGCAAAATTTCATTTCGATTGGTCCTGAAATTTCCAAGTCTCTAAGACAATCCCTTCTAAAGTTATCGGCTCCACGGCCAGAATTGAATTTGACCTGAATTCGTCATCAGGGAGTCGAACCGTATCGTTTGAGACCATTTTCGGGTTAAAATTCGAGAATTACAGACATTTGGGCAAAACGTAGCACTCGTTTAAGTAGAACGAGCTCTCAAAAACACATAAAGCATAACTCGAAAACCATAAAAAAAATCGCATATACGTGGGGTATTTTTGGATACTCCCTACAGGTCTGAGGAATCTAAAAAAATACTAATTGACGTCATTCGCCTGGCCACCCTCTAGGACTGAATAAGTTAATTTCACCTTCTCATCTCAGACCTTGATAATTGCAAGTTTTCAAGTATGTCCTTCATGAAATTACGACCAACCGTAAGAATACAAATAATTTTTTTCTCAGAAATGGTGCATCTGGGCGTTATTATACGAGAGCATCTTTTCTTAAGAAAAAACATCAGAGTTTATGAATATGATGTAAATCTCGCGAAATAATGAAAGTTAAAAAAGTTTAAACTAAAAATACCCTTCGCCCCCGCTAAATCAAGGGCGTAGCCAGGAATTGATTTCGGGGGGGTTTTGACATTTTGGCAGGTGACTTTGTAGGTGCTGGGAATTGTGAGGGTCGCTTTCTGAAGCAAGTATTAAACAAAATATAGCTATCAAACATTTCGGGGGGGGTTTGAACCCCAAAAACCCCCACCTGGCTACGCCCTTGCGCTAAATGATACGATTGTGCTTGACATTGAAGAAATGCACTCAATCTAATCGATGCGTGTTTTTGATATTAAATGTGACTCCGTTTGCGAATATGTGGCAAAAGTGTGGGCAGGACGTCATCTTCAAAGGGCACTAGCTCCTTAACGAAGCAAATTTGCATTATATGATTTGGGTCGAATCTGCCTAAAATATCATCTCAATGTCCACTAGAAGTTGTCGGTCTAATTACGGGACACCCTGTATACCTATATTGCATCAATCGATACTCTTTTGAATTACATATTACACTTTTTGAAATTGAATTGATAACTTCTGAAATACAATATTCCTCTTCTGAAATATAATTTGCCGTTTATGGATCTCATTAGTCACTGTTTGAATTACAACTTTGTTTTCTGAATTAAAACTTCCTAATTTGAATTTTAATCTCATTTTTCTCAAATCGAATAAATCATTCTTAAATTCAACTTCTGTTTTCTGCATACATATGTTCACAAAAAAATAAAAAAGTGCTATTGAAAAGATGTTTTTACAGTAAGAGTATTTTCTGATAACTTAGCCATGTAGTCTAAAATATTTGTGAAGTATTTATAATATTGACTTGTCTAATTATTAGTTCCGTAATGGATTCTATTCTAAAACACATTTTCCCTTCTGAAAATGAATTTTGATTTCCTAAATTACAATTATCGTGAATGTTGTAGAATAATACGATCGATTTAGCTCATTAACTAACATAACCGAGATATTATGATCACACATGTACTCTGCAGGGGATTATTTAAATGAAGAATATTATGAAATATAAGCATATTCATTTACTCATCAATTCCACCCAATTTTCGTTTAAATAGTTTTCATTACGAATGTTGTCAGTTCAGAAGCCAACATTGCGTTCAGTGGATAAGCGACATAACAGAACATAATTTTTTTACACGCGAAGGAGCAGCGACAATAAACATGGAATATAGGTAGTCTTCAAGCAACCTTAATTCAAAATAATTGTCATGAATATCTTGCGGGAAGTACCTTTATGAGTATATTCATAATTTCAAGTATGTTATTTCGTGAATACGTACATTTTAACAAACTGAAGAGTCTCCGTTAACTGATTTGAGATTCCAAACCTGAATTAAGTAAAAAGGATATGTATACGGGTTTCCAAGTAAGTCTGTTCCATGGGAATATCTTAGCCATTCCGGGAAAAACACAAATTTCATCTTTTGCATTTCGTTCGAGGAACCTTTATTTGAGGAAAACGAAAATTGAAAGTCACTTTCGGTTCGACCTGAAATTTTTTTACAATTTTTGATTCCTACTTAAAAATTCCTTTCAACGATGTATCTCAATTTTGATGGAGAAAACGTCAATTGAAATTTCGAAATAGAAGAATTGCAAAGTATGTGATATATTGTATAATCTTGATTTTGACTTCAATAATGATTGATTATTTATGGAAACATGCAAATATATTATTTTTCGCAACATTTGCAGTTCTCAGTTGTTGTGTGCGTGTCAGAGCAACTATCATGCAATAATGAACAACCGTTAAGAATGACATTTCAATTGACGTTTTCTCCATTGAATCAAAAGTAAAATTCAAAGTGTGATTCATCGTTGAAACGATAATTTTGAGTAGAAATCAAAAATTGCGAAAAAAAGCCCCATGGAATAAAAAATCCGGTCAAACCGGAAGTGACTTTCGATTTACGTATTTCTCAGATTGAGACAAAATGAAATTTTCAAATTTGTATCTTTCGAAATTGCTGAGATAATCCATTCGAACAGACTTACTGGGACACCCGGTATATTAAGTAGTGCCGTTGCGTTCGAGACAGCATGACTGCTGAGTCAACAATCAACAGTGATATGCCTGTGGTGGCACAAGGATAGATTAACTTAAAATTCCATTTAAACGTATATTGTCTCTTCAGATACCCTTGAGATTTTTTCAATGGATATTTTACAATAACCATACGGTTATACCAGTGCACTTTGTTGACTTATAGCAAAATAACACTTGACACATGCTTATTAAGCTCGTCAGGTGGTTCAATAGATGAAATTTAATAAAATATAATTATGTAAAAGTTTGATCGTAAAAAAAGTGAAAAAGCCTGAGTGATTGACTTAAGGTGAAATATGGACCTCTCGTGGAGAATTCAGAAAGCTATCACCTCTATTTTTATACGAAGGAGGAGGAAATTCGAATGGATAACTAACTATTGAGAATTCAACGAAAAATTTTCTAATCGTTACCAATGATGAAGATGCCTAGGAAAACAACAGAAAAAAATTTAATTGTTTTATTCGTGCTTGAATAAATTGATATGTAAATGTTTCTTATGATGTAATTCGTATTAAATCAACAGCTACTGCTAGTTAGATATCTAAATATTTATTTTGTCACTTGAATCATGGATTTTCTTCGATTGTTCTCGGAAAAAGAGACTCAAATGATTCGTAACAATGTTGAAATTGATTAGGCATGTAGGTAATAAGTCTCATGTTTTGTGCGCTTGGTCCTAGGAAAAATGTTGTATTTTTGAATTTTGGACCGGAAGTGGTCTCAAACAACTCACTGATGAAGAATCCGTGGTCAATGAGAATTCTGGGTTCTGGGTTCCAAATGCCTAGGTTCGTTTACGGGCCAAGTCAGTCCAGTACTTTCAGAGTTATTGACATTTGAATTTTTTTATTATTCGACAAAGTTGAAGGGATGGATGAAATTATGCTGGTACAAGCTTCTAATCGAAATATATAATCTAATATAAATATATATATAAAATGGAAGGCATTTATTCTAGTTGTAGTAGTATAGTTTATTTTTCGTTATACGTTAAATGAAATTATCAGTGGTCATGAGTAAGAGAAATAAAAATGAACTCTCATTTGTTCAGAAATTCTGACAATTCATTCAATGATAAGAGGTTCCATTTTGACTAAAAGATCGTGAATTCCTTCTTTTATTTATTTTAAAGAGTTTAATTGTTCACTTCTGAAGGTGGAAAACAGTAGTTATAAAGTGTGAAAACAGACTTTCGAAAAGTGTCATTTAAAGTCATTATTTTTGCAACTTCTCTTTTTGTGGTCCTTAGAAGATAGGTTTTTGTTCTTGAACATAAAGTCAAGTAACTCATACCACAAAAGCTTAGCATTTCCTCTGAAATGTTTTCTACAAGTGCTTGTGAAGTTAAATTCAACTATTGTTTGAAGATCTCCTTCGTCTTCTCAATAAAACACTTGAAACATTCGCGTTTCTTCACCAGAATATGATGCCATACCCAGTACTGACTAGAACCCAGAGTAATATACTGTAATGAGTTTTCAAATTCGATAGTACGAATTTTGTTAGTTACCGCGTTTGTTGATAGATAGATAGGATATTTTTACTGGTTGCTAAGATGAACTGATCGCTAAGTGAATCACTCATCGAAAATTACTGTATATTCATAGAATATTAAAATAACACAAACACAAATATGAAATTAGTTCATTTCATATTGAAAGCGAAACTACCGAAAGTACAATTATAAATACAACTGCTGATAGAAATACCACTGGATTCAGTAGTAGTCGAATTCACAGAAAACCTCTGCTGAACTCAACATTTCATGTTTCAACTCGCTACGTCCGTAGTATACAAAATTTTTTCAGCGAACTCGAATTTATTTTCCAGGGAATCCTCAACGTAACTTTCAGCTGCAGTCGAAGACCTAAAAATGTGGCCGAAGTGAGTCTTAAAGAGTGGCCATTATTGGTATCTGGATTCTCAAAGGTTGCAATTTTTGACGGCAACTTTCAATTGTCCCTTTGCCTATTACGTGATTACTGCATTTTCCGCTATGACATCTCAAAAATAAATACTTGCTCTTCGCATTTTCTAGACGCAGGCTGAAATATTTTCCATATATTTTCAGGTAAATGATATAATTATTTCGATCAATGACCCTGAATGTTGGTTTTTATGTTGTGAATTTTCACGATTAAAAATGATTCCCGATCTTCTATGTCCTCCACGCTCATGTTGTGGAACTCTTCTTTTCTTCGCGCCCCTGATATACCTACCTTATATCATTTTCACCTAAAAGGATATAATTAGTTTATGAAGCACTATAATATCAGTAAAAAGCACCCCTTAATAATTGAAAACTTAATCAGGTGCTTCATTTAAAAATTTATTAATTATTCTCTCGTAAAAACAGCAGATTTTTTGGCTTTGCAACCAATAGATTTTCTATTGAGGAATGCCATAAGATTTGCGAACTTGGAACATGTCAATACCGTCGTTCAAAAATATTTACTTTTCAACATTGAATATTCTGCCCAAAGTTTTCTAGTCTATCTCAGCTCTTCTATTCGTCAAAAGAAATAGACCAGTAACATTTTTTCATTGATTTGGTTGCCTTTACTCTGAATTCATTCCTTGAAAGTATTGTATTATGTATTCTTTCTCGGGAATAACTGATAAACACCCGATTTCCCAGTTTGAATTATTTTAGATAATTATTTTGTACATCTAGTAAAATTGTGTCTATCGTAAGGACAACCGATCTCAGACATTGATAGTAGTCAATGTCATTCAATGATGTCTTTGATCAGTAAAATGCCCTTACCATTCTCTATACTTCATTTAACTTTACTATTACTTTGAGGCCAGTTTCAGAATGATTTGGAACCTTATTTCCGCTGTATTCTACACCTCTGTAATTCTGCTATTGATCCCACTGTCGACAGTCTCCGCAGGAGTGTGCGCTTCAAACTAAAAACGCACATGGCACCTCCTTTCTTACCTCACACAACGAGCTGTTGACGAAGTTTCTACTATGTTTGGTACTTGGGCAATGAAGAAGTATTATGCACCGGCCGGAACCGGATGGAATCCTTGAGAATTTCATGAGTCATGCATGTCGAGGAGCGATCTTATGCACCGGAGATAATCAATTAGTATTCATGTCATGCTATCATCCGAACCAGCTCAAGGCGTTGCAGCTAGATACAGTTTGTTCACTGTGTGTTTGTAACTGGATCATATCGGTCGAATAGTACAAAAAAATATCTAATTTTAGGAAATTCACGTTTCATCTTTATGTAATGGCTTACTGGGTTTAAAGCGTAGAACTATTATTCGTAAGACGAACTAAGAAATAATTTCTAGCACCTCTACTCACTTCTAGGCTAAGAATTAGCTGCGCTGTGTTTGAGGTGGTGTAGGGACACAGTAACAAAGCATACGCAATATAACTGATTCTCCTGACTCGCACAAGCTGATTAGTGATGAATATTTCAGTGGAATGTGTGTGAAATAAGTTGAACACTTAAGATCTATCGAATTGAACTACGGAATGTGGAAATCCACATTTATCAAAGTTCCAATTTATATTGTACGAATTTTCCAGTTTCTCACAGAGTTCATAGATGAGCGGGTTATGAAATAGGCGAGCTTATGGGCGAGGGGGTAGGTACCTCGTTTGTTTACTTTATATCTATTCGTTTCGAAATTCGAATAAACTATTCAAATTTACTCGAATTTGTTTATTCGTGTGAAGGGAAGTTGTGCTAAATTGAATTTGAAAACTTCATGCTCCTGCTTCTTCCAATAACCAGTGGTTTACAACAAATGGAGGTTTGTACTTGAATAAATGTAGTTCGTTGTTTGTAATATTCATTGAACTGTTTCAGTTGGAAGTGCACAATCTTGTCAGAAATCTGTACCGTAAAATGAGTTGGAAAACGAATTAACATCAACGAAAAAAAAGCAATGGGATATAATTAAGGTATTGGCAATAAAATTGAAATCTTCCTAATAAATTAGTATGGATGCTGAAATCAAGAGTGGACATACCAGAGTGGCAATACGTCACAACATGGATGCAAAAAAGGCTACCATTTCTAACCTCCTCACCTAAGAACCTGGTTTTTCTCAGTCCATTAGACATATAATGTTTTGGGTTATCAATTCGAAGCATGAAGTGAGTAACGTGATGGGATCTTCTCGGATCACAGACATGGTTCTATGTTTACAAATATATCAGGATTCGGATTTGGGAGTGTTAGACGTAAAATAATATAACCAAATACTTCATCTTCTTTCTCAAGCAGATCAGTCTAAACCAGTATTGCTCCTGATTGCAGGGATCTGAATATGGGTTCAGCCTGAAGACTGTGTACCCAATATCGGTGTAATTGTAGGTAGTCTGTATCCTGGGTTCTGAGGTATCAGTAGTCTTGGAGTTCCAATCCCAGGGCAGGTTCTCTGAGTATCATATATGTCCAAAATACATAATCAACATTATTTTACAGCGTAGGTCTCATGCAAAAGCGTTTCACCCATGTTGTAGGATGTCTCATGCAAATCAGATCATGGTGTAAGAGGGAAAACACTACAGAGATCAGACAACACAGCAAAAGCTTGAAGGATATAGTCTAAGCTGATCAACAACTACAAAAACAAACCACCAAACAACCAAACCAGCAAATCCAGCACATCCAGTTTATCACTAAATAAATTTCATAGATGTTAAGCGATAAACCAGAAGTGAATAATACAATTCTTGCTTAAAGGCAAATTATCATGGCAGACAAATAACATACGTACAATGTCTGCTAGCTCTCCACAATTACAGGGGGACAGAGTCCCTCAAACTTATTCTATGTAAATAGCTGGGGTATAGCAGTGACCAGTTCTCAAACTTAACACAAGGGTGAAAAAAGACGAGGATGATTAATTTGGAGAACCATTAGTGGGAAGAGACCTTATCTGAAAAACCCAGCATATATAATCCTTCAATGGTACACGGTCAAAAAACTCCAGGAAGACGCGAGTTCAGCGCGAAAATGAGGATACAATTCGCCAGGACCAGCCGGAATATTAGGAGGACTCTCCAGATATCTAACTTTATTTGCCAGCCTTCAGCAATATCATATCATGAATATAGGAGTGGTTGGGTACTAGAAACATCTAATGGTCATACCAACAGCAGAACACTCTATAAAACAACTCCACAGCATAACAGATTCTTTATTAGATCCAAAATTACCTTCCTTTAATGCCTGCAGAACACTCAGAGAGTCAGAAATAATCACCGTCCTCCCAAATTTGCAAAGGAGTATCGGCTCGACAGCACTTCCAATGGCATACATTTTGGCTGAGTAAATACATCAGTGATCAGGGAGGCTAGCTGAAATCCTCAGATCGGGTGAACTACAGAAAATACCATAACCAACCGAGTTCGGTTCTCTTGGGATGGAGGTATCTGTAAAAAAAGACCTGGGGATTAAGGATGGCATACTTGGGGAGAAAAGTTCAGGATGTTGATCCTATTCAGTTGACCATAAGGAAAATACTATAAAAGGAATATTTGGCATTGCCTGATCTCTTTCAGGGGGTCAAATCAATAAGGGCCAGAATAAATGGAGGGATTTTCAAATTTGTATGTTGACAAATGACGTTAATTACAGGGTGGTGATCAATCCTGAGAATCTTCGATATATATTTAAGTGCTAGCCATCTGCGTTTTTGTGCTGCTACAAAAAAGAATAGCATTGGTTGGTGTGGATTTTGTAACGACATTGCAGTTCGAAAGAGTGCATATTGCGCTCGATCAAGCGATTCAAGTTGGCCTTAGGACATCTTCCTGCAGAATACTACGTAATCCAATGAGGAAGAGCCAAGACCCTATAAACCTGCAAGGATAGCAGGATGACAGCCCCATTTTGTCTTACAGTTACCCAAGGCCCCAATTATGTTCACTGCCACCATACTTCGCACAAGCTGACTCAATCTGCTTACTCCAACGAAAGTTACTTTCAAGATGGACTCCCAGATAATGGACCGAAGACTTTCAGGGTATAACCTGTTGACGGCAGAACACATCAGGTAAATTGTTCATCTTTTTGGTTATTACAAATAACATTTCCGACGTAAACAGCGACAGATTCCTTTCAGACATCCAGGAGTGAACCCTATCCAAGTCAGCTGACAATTGACTTGCTATCTGTTGCAAATCAACCCCACTAACAAGAAGCCCAAAATCATTCGCAAATTGAATGGTATTAGTATCTGGATACACAGTACTAGATGGAATTAGGGAATATAGATTATAAAAAGGCGCAGATGAGACCGATCCCTGTGAAAGACCGCAGAAAGAAATAACCGTACCTATAATGGACTCTGCTGAAGGAAAAAAGAAATATAGTCTTCGCTCAGTAAGTGATTGCGATGACAACCGAATTAGGGAGGGGGAATATCAGCCGCCTCCAAATCACCTTGCAATACAGACATGTGAACACGATCGTATGCACCCTTGATATCTAGGAAAACTACTGCCATACTCTTTCACTACCTCGAGCAAAGCGACATAAACATAACCAGCCAGGAAGGTATAAGGCAATCATTCACTGAACGCCCCCTTCGGAAGCCAGAGAGAGGACGATAGGTCTTATACGCTTCTCAATAGATGTTTGACTCGGTTTATGAGAGCCTTTCCAAGATTTTAGTAACACATGGAGACAAAGCAATGGGTCTACAACAAGAAGGTATATTTGATGTCTTACCTTTTTCAAGAATGGAAGTATAAGCGTTTCCTTACATAATACAGGTAGATCGATCTCAGAACACAATTAAATGCACGTAGTAGTCGGAGTTTATAAGAAAAGGGAACATGTTCAAACATCGGTGCAGACTCCTTTACACTAGATAATGCCAAAAGAAGCTCATCCAAGGAGAAAAGGTCACAGAACACACCAACTGGCATATTAGGCAGGGTATCAAGACTAGTGCCTGACAAATTCCTCAAGATCGTATACATGCATTCCTTAGATAGGGTGGGAAGAAGCAGTCTGCTACGAACTACCTGAAATTTTTTTAACAACCTTTCACATTTTATGAGACGTTATAGAATCAATATCTTCACAGAAGGTTGTGAAGGATGTTTTCTTCTTGCTCCTTATCATTATCCTCCAAACGGCTCTTGCTTGCTTAACCGCTACAAAATTATCAAAAGAAGGATCAGATCGGTACTTTTTGAAGATTTCTCTTCTTTTTGAGAGTGCAGAGGCATCTTCATCGTTCCACCAATGGATTCTGAAACCACCCAGAAAACAAGGCCTAAACTTAGGAATAAATCTGTCAGCAGACTGAGAAAGTATATCAAGAAGCCCTTCCAAATCTACATCCTCAAGTGCCACCTGAGCTGACGTATCACAAAGATACGAAGCGAACCCCAGCCAGTCTGCCCTCATTATATTTACCAGTGGAATAGTCGGAATAGAACATAGGGAGAATCACCCCTACCTTATCAGAGACTCCAACCTCCACCAAAAGTGGTCGCTCATAGCACAGTCAGGGACAGTTTTCCAGGGCGTCCTTAGTGCAATTATTGGTGCTGAACAAATAGCTACATACGGCACACTAACATCAGACCCCGTGGATAACGTAATCTTCACTGTGAATATAGGA